>CAIGRS010234903.1:0-12589 GCA_903798395.1 Fraxinus floribunda | reverse complement strand
CTCATCTCTCGATTCGTAAGAGACTATCATAATCATCAAATTATTGACCAGGTAATGTAATGTATTAAAATCAACACATGAACAATAAAATACCAAGAATCTTGAATAAAAAAACATAAAGGTTTCAAGTAGACTACATCGTTCGCCCTAATATAAAGTTCACCTATTCATACTAAATGAAGAAGAAAAACAAGAAGTTATTGAGTCCATGGCCAGATTTTGAATATGGATGTAGAAAAAGAAATAAATATTGCACCAAGATGTATGTCCTCTTCCAATCAATGCTTCAAAACTTGAATTCCTTGATGTTTTCCTCCTTTGAATGGTGCTCTTCAATCTCTAGTTGTATGATTTTTTCCTCAAAGTGTCCAAGCCCCAAAAGTGCCAAGTAATGTCCCTTTTATAGTCCTCTCCATGGTTGTATGAATATAGGGTTTCTTGTGGACTTCAAAACGGGCCAAAAAAAAATTAAAACCCTATGTCTATAGGCGGCAACGCAGCGCCGCATCCAAAAACCCTCTGGTATCGTGACACCACAGCTCTGTCCGTTTTCGCTCCTTGGCACCACTGGTGTGGCACCGCAGTGCCATACTTTTGTTGGTTGGCTTCTGTGGTGTCGGGGAGCTACTCTTCTTTCCTTGATATCCCGACTTGATTAGTTTGCTCTTTTTGTTACCATGCTAATGGCCTTATTGTCGTTTTCTTTCCCTAATTGTACTGTCTCATCACTGTTACAAAACAAAACTAATAAATACATTAAAAATGTTCACTACAAGCAATATCTATCTCATAATTAAGTTAAAAGAGAATAAGACTCGTGAGTAAAACACACTCATCACTAGGGAAGAAGTGCTGAAGAAACTGTGGACAAAAAAGGAAAGGGTAAGATGTACCTTGATGAGGAGATTTTTAACCCACTGTTGATAGAAACGCCGTCACTTGATTTGGGGATTGGTTCCACCCAACCCACTTTAAACATAGGCAACATGTCTGATATCTTCCAATCCAGAGAAGTACAAGAACAAGTAGACATTGTAATATCCCGTGTAGTGATGAACACATAAATTGCCTATCTAATGGTTGTTAAAATGTCATATGCATACATAAAGTATATATATTGTATTATAGGTCATAGATTAACAAGTGTCACCACTTCTGCACCCACATCTAGGTTATCGGTGAAGAGGGTTTCTAGACCGACACGAATATTACAGTCTCCATTGTTTCTAACAAAGGGAAATGAAGCAAGATTTTGGAGAATGTTTTAGTTTTTGATATTATAATCATCATGCAAATGATGCTAATGTTGCTGCATTTAAGAATTGGTTTCATAGAGGTTACAAACCAACAACAAGTACTTATAACATTATTTTGTGAACTCATACCCAGAATTATTTGAATACAAATAATTTGTTATTCGTTTTCCTTTATTGGAAAAAATTTAAAGACTCTAACGATGTTATTAAGTCCTCTTTCTATATTGGTTCATTCACCATAGGCAACAAAACATGGTGGCATAAGATCATATCTTCAAGCGCATTATTGACCAACAAAGTATGCATGGATCACATATCATTCTGTATATGTATAATATAGTATGCACTGTATCACATACCATAGGTCAGATACCATATAAACAGGTTAAAGACATTATGGTCAGGTTACATAAATTACTTACAAATCACAGAACTTATGGACAAGTCACATATCACATACAAAAATCATTGTTCAATAGTTACAAGTCACATAGACATATCATAGCTCATATGCACATGTCACATGCCAATATAATATATCACAGGCTATACGTCTCAGATAATTTGAATAGGCATTCATGTGTCACAGATCATAACAAGTAGTCACCGACCAGAACTCATATATCACCGAACATAGGGTTTGTAACAGACCATAATTTCATTATTTTTTTTGAACCCTTGAAGACTATTAATTGGTTATTATTTTCTATTATGACAACAAATGGATGCATGTTTCTATCACATGCATCAATTGGTAAGATACAGCGAGAATATCAAGATTAAGGCTACCAGAAATGACTCGCACTTTCATGCAATGATCAAGAATGTATATCTGAAATTCATGAAGGATACAAATTCCTTGCTCACTGAGACAAGGCTAATGGTATTATAGGTGCCACATACCATTGAGCACTCCATGGGCTAAAGTAAATCAAATTTTAAAGCTAATTTTGCCTACAAATAAGGGATATTGGATGTTGGCATTGCTTATATTAAAGAACGTACGTTATTTAAATTTAATTCTACAAGAAGGACCTTCACAGATTTAAAAGTCAAAGTGCAGATCGAACCATATGTAAAAATCATCCCTTGTTTGATGAATGCAATTGGAATATGAAAGAGAAATTCAGATGATGATTCCATGGAGTTGAGGTTTGTGCTTTGGTTATGAGGGGCCATAGTAGCAAAATTGATATGTTTGTGATAATTATTTTAATGTACAAACAACTATCTAAATAACTATCCATTTTGTGACCATTATTTTCATGTAAAAACTATTAAAATGGCTTTCTTTTTTCAGCCATGATTGTGGCATGTTTATGATTAAATATGTTGAATATATTCTTCATAATGATTTAGAATACACACCAAAGAATTTTAATGTTGCCAGATCTAGATTGGATATAATCGCACTGCTCTATAAGCACCGTGAAACCAAGAAGACACCAAGGAAAGAAAGGAGAAGGTTGTTGGGTACAGTTATAGAGTCAAAGTTGAAACTCTATATGAAAATAGATGTAAATATGAAATGGAAAGAAACCTTGTACTTCTCATTTTGTAATCGATGAATACATTTTACGTTTATGAATGTTTATGTGGTTGTTAAAATTGATTTTCATTACTTATGTCTGTTGCATTTCATTAATTATTTTGAATTCTTACACAAATCCATATGTTAAAGTCACATATCATTATTTCAAGTCACATATAAGTATTGTTTACAGGTTACAACTCATTCTATTATATTTACAATCTGTTATATTTACAAGTCATTATTCTCAAGTCCATGTGAAAAAGTACGCATCATACTATATACAAGTCACAGATTATGTCCTTCAAGTCAAATGACAACATTTATAGGTTACAGGTTATTAGTGTAATGTCATAAATCCAATTTCTCAAGTCACAAATCCTTATTCTCAATTCATAACTCATTTTCTTATAATCACGGCTTATTTTCTTCAAATCACGTATGAAGTATTGTATAAATGTCACAGATCGTTACTTCATAGTCACGGGTCATATTCTTATGTCACACATCAAGTATTTATTAATTTATACATGTTACATATTATTTCTAAGTCGGAGATCAAGTCTCGGACAATATAATATTTTAATAGGTTACGTATAAATTTATGTCACAATTTGGTCAATATTAAGTCACATATCAATACTCAGAGCTACAAATTTCATATCAGTGCTCAAATGTCTTTGTACAGTGATACCAGGGTACATTTTCATGTTAACAAGTCAGATTTGCACAACTTCCAGATCAACATCTCAAGTTACATTTTGAATGAATATTATTTGAACGAATAACCAAGTACATGATATACCAAACACTATGTATAACCAATGATTGAAACAATAAAGAGAACATTGAACATAAACCTTAGAACTACGGTCAATGTGTATAATCAGTTTACATCATATTATTTAGGTTATAACTATGATTTTTTTTACTTAACGGAACTAAGCTGCTATACATTCTACAATTGTGACCATTTTCACTACAACGTCCACATTTGACACTTGGTTTTCCTTCAAATGATGATTTCTTCCTCTTTTCTGTAGGTCTTCTTGAACATCTTTTTTGGTTAGGTGTTAATACAAGTATGTTTTGCACTTCATTGAGCCTTCTCCACTCAGTTGGATTTTTGATTGGAAAAATAGTATCTTGGTACGCATTAATGTTTGCCTCTCTTATGCAATAATATGAACAATAATCATATGGATCCATCTTTCTTATTGCAATGACAATCAGGGCGTGTGGACATGGTAACTAATCTACCTGAAATATCTTGCATGTAAATGTACATTATTTACTAAAAGATGAGCATCCACCACTAACAGAAAACATGGTGTGATTTGCATGAGACACCTACAAATAGTGACACAAATTTTGTTAATATCAATACAAAAATATAAAGCACATGACATAGAGATGGAGCTCAAACTCAAGTCAAACCATATGTATATATCAGATAATAGATAATATGGTCATGCAACATACAAGATTTTTGTTGAAATAGCTGAATGTTAAGGTCACATAGATAGATTAAAGTCACAGATATCAATGTTACCATGTGCTCATTTCCCTAAAAAGATCTCGTAGTTGCTCGACAACTTCGTAAAAGTGTCATGCGATGTGTCCCTATGTTTTAGAACCAAGATTGTACAGTTTATCGCAATGAATTCAATAAAGCTACAACATGGTAGTTCTTGACTGCATTAATTGATTCTACTATATTTGAATTTAATATGGAGTATAAGTTAGCTCACATGTAGAATTGTGATCATTTTTCGGGCCCTACATCGGTCAATAAGCAAAAAATGCAATTTGAGAGATCATATATCTGACATTGATGACCTTTATTATGTATGTAAAATTTGATGAAAATAACATATTAAAAGGAAAGTCGTAATCTTATATCATTCATTGAATGTAGTTGTTTCATTAGCGTCTTGTGTACGCACCATAAAATTGTACCACCATAGTGTCCATTTAAATACATGCCATCAATTACAATCACAGGCCTACAATGTCCCCATCCTCTAATTGGTGCACATAGGGCCATGAAATAGTATTTGAATCTATTGTGATCATCAAACTCCAATCCTGTAACTATAC
This sequence comes from Fraxinus floribunda, assembly GCA_903798395.1. NCBI lineage: Eukaryota > Viridiplantae > Streptophyta > Magnoliopsida > Lamiales > Oleaceae > Fraxinus > Fraxinus floribunda. The sequence continues at coordinate 7,702 of CAIGRS010234903.1, read as the reverse complement.
CAGGATTTGTTTGATGAAGCATAGAAAAGAAGTTTGGTATCTTCATGAATGAATCTGTTGGATCTCCCACAATCATTTTCAATATTTTCTCACAAGATCTCCAAGCCTTAACATAGCACAATGGAACTCTATATCTATGTAACATGTCATTACATATATCGTTTGACGTGTATATGGTCAATGACAAGGTATGCTTGTATTTGATATAAGATGACACAAATGAGGTTGATACTTGCATGTGAGATCCTAATACTATATTTGAAGCAAATGTGTGACCATCTGTCATCCGTCTAATCTTAGACATTTCCATTTCCTCCAATTTTGATGATTTACATATCCAAGTACACTCCTCTTGTAAACACTGACAAGATATTCTTTCTTGTCTAAACAAACAACCATAAATTTAAACATGTTTTGTATTGCAAATAAAGTCCAGCACAATTTGAGAATTTCCTTATTACAAAAAAATCTTCCCATTTCTACTTTCATATTATTAGCAACGAATACAACTATGACTTTATGTTTAAAATTGTGACCTAATGGTTCTATTGTTGCCTCGCATATGTCAGATGACATATCTAGTAATGACAACGTATCTCCACTAGACTATACATTAATTTGAACCATGTATGATTGTTCTCCACTTTCTATAGTTGTGACCTCAACATTTATGGGATATTTCAAAGGGTTACGATCCTTGCCTTTCAACAATAGGTACGACAACACATTATTGTCACTTTTTATTCTGATTGTAGGCAAATCACTATTCAACATATACTTCATTGTGACTGCCACCTTAGTTTAATCGAAACTAAACTCAATCAAAACGGTGCTTACAAGCTTATAACAACAATTGCGATTAACCAACACTAATGATATTTGCAATCCATTTATCAAACAAACATGAATGAACTAAAAAATGTAAGTTACAAATACCAGCATAGTTCACGATTAATGTAGGTCACAGATTCACATTACAAGTCATATAATGAAGTACTACATATAACACTACCTTTATAAAACATCTCAACATGAAATCGTACATGTCACATTATCTTATTACAAATCACATAAATAAGACTACTTGTCACATCTATTTTATACATTATCTTCCATCAAATGGTTTAGCTATAAGTCACAAGATCTCATATATTGAATATAACTCATTTAAAATAATTTCACAATTTGTGAAAGTGACCAATTACACGAATTTTTATCACGTCACATTTACCAACAATTCACAACAAATCAAAGTGACAAATATAGATTTTGGAGATAAAGCATGATATACCAATTGAATTCTGGTGTGGCTCAATATCAATCACAGTAACTACCGAAGTATTCAACACTATTTGAGAAATTTAGGAATTGTGAATTGCCGGATTTCAACATTTAATCATCTATCAATTGTGACTACCACAGTGTTCAAATCCCAAATGATGTAATTAGATAGGAATTCAATACAGCATATCAGCAATTTTATCTGCAACCGTCAACAATTATCAATTTTGATGATATTCTTCAATTTGTAACTTGGAATCTCATATTGTTAACAATATCGGAGATACTAGCGATGGTAGATGATAACAGTGATGAATTTGTGGTTTAGGGATGGGAAGATGTGACTACCGAAGTATTCAACACTATCTGAGAAATTCAGAAATTGTGAGTTGCCCAATTCCAACATTTAATCATCTATCAATTGTGACTACCACAGTGTTCAAATCTCAAATGAAGTAATTGGATAGGAATTCAATACAATACATCAACAATTTTGTCCACAACCGTCAATAATTATCGGTTTGTAACAATATTCTTCAATTTGGACCTAAATCTCCTAGTGTTAACAATATTGGAGATACTAGCGATGGTAGATGATAATGGTGATGAATTTGTGGTTTAGGGATGGGAATATGTATTTTAATGAGTTCAATCATATATGAAAACTAGATGCTTGATTTCGGGGATTGAATCTTAACAAATCATCTATATATATATGGTCAGGAGAGAGGTGCAAGATATAGAGAAATGATACATTTAAAAATAATTCTTTATTGAAAATGATAATTTGAAGTTACAATAAAATTTATAAGGTTGAGAATTATAAGATTGAATATTTAAAGAAAACTTTAAAATACAAGAATAATCTTAAAGCTTTCTTGAAGATGATTTATCTCCCACTAAATCACACTTGAAGTCTTCTGCCTTCTGCTTCTTTTATAGCTGAGACTTCGGACTTCAAAACTTCATGAATTTGATTAAGGAATCTTGAAGGACGATATGGGGCGTATCAATATTTGTCCTGGTTTTCTTTGTCTGCCTTGTTTTTAAATAATTGTCCTTCTGATGGCTACTTTATTAAAATCGCTTTAATAAAGTCTTTTGTCCTATTTTGATTGTCACCAAAGCAGGTAGAAACAACTTGTTTGGTGGCAAACACTTTTCGAAAAGAAAATTTCTCGAACTTTGAACCCTGTAATTTCGTAATTCATCAAGGAAACTGGGTCCATATAGTCATTTGAAGTTGTATTTCTTTGAGTTTATTTTTAAGTTTCTTGGCCAATGAGGTCATCAATATGTTCTAAACCAAAGCACATATCATAGTTGCTTTATTCGTAGTCTGTTGAATCCAACCGAGAAGAACTTTCATTTTTTAAATCTGATCTTTTGGATGAGGCTTTGGCTAGGGAAGCAATTCTCTCGAAAATGGTTTGCAATTCTTCAAGAATTTTGTACTAATTGAACATTGTTATAAGCCTTGATTTTTCAGCTAAAAATTTGTGTTTTTCACGATCTTTCTTTGATAGTTTTGGTACACTGGCATTTTTTGTTCTTGAATCCATGAATTTATAATCTTAGGAAAAAAAAAAATTTCATGAAATTTAGACCACCATCTGATTTTAAGTCTCCAAACAAGTATTTCGACATTGTATTCAGAGTCAGTATTTTGAATAATCTGATAGTCTCAGTAGAATATCCACGAGACCTTGATTATGTGCAAATTGAAACAAAGTATTTTCTTGAGGCTTTGAAAAAGGGTTCGCCTATTTTTTGAAGAACTCAAACTCTTGATGAGTAAGACTGGGTAAAATAGTTTCATCAAGGCCAAAATATTCGAACCAATTTTGAAACAATTTTGGAAAAGTTGAAGAATGATATAAACCAAAAGTGAGTAACTGGTCTAAAGTAGAAAACATTAAGCTAGGCCTCTTGATAGTCAAAATAATTGAAAAGAGATTCAATAAATTGTCTTTTGAGAGACGTATTCTATTTTCTTTCCATAGGTGCTATCCTCAGTCTTCATATGACAGTACCCTTTGAATCGAAAGTTTCGAAAAATAAATATGATTTTACTTTTGAGGGTTTGAAGTATGCATTATTATGGTCGATCTTGATTTTATAAGGATGGCTTTATAATATGCTCTTGATTTTTTAATATTTTTAGGCATGAAATTGAAGTTTTTTGGAAAAATGTTTGAACACATTCTTCAAGAGAAGAAAATATATGTATCCAAGATGTCTCCATTTCAAACACGGTTATATGGATAGATTTGGTAAAATAATGAAATGATGGAGGGGGATTGACATTTGGTAATTTCTAAGATCCTAGACTTTCTTGTTTTTTACTCCGAGTATTTTGTAAAAATGGGGTTTTTGAAGCTAATGTAGTTTTTTGAGAGTTGAAGTACTATGTTCTTCATATTTTGATCCTTGAAACGAATTTTGAATGTAGTCTTCTATTGAAAGAATACAGATTGAAGACTTTTTCTTATTCTTCTCTTTGAGGAAGAAGAATCCTTCTCACTCTTAACTTGTTCTCTCTTTGTTTTGCAAGGATTCTCTTTTAAGGAAGTCTGCAAAAATGTTTGATGATCCTTGTATATATATAATTTTAAAATCAAAGTTAAATAGAATTGCTTGCCATTTTGTGAAAATTTATTTTGAAACAAGGTTTTTTACATCTTTTTGCAAGAGGTCCTTTGAAGTTTTACAGTCTATTTTTAAAACAAATTTCTTATTAATTAAATCATCATGAAATTTTGAAATGCATAACACGATTGATAAAATCTCTTTTTGATAGTGGAATAGTTCTTTTGAGGGTCAGTCCATACTCCATAATAGAATCTTACTAGCTAATCTTTGACTAGACGCTTTTGGAATTTGCTTTAAGACACCACCAAAACCAATAACAAATGCATCGGTTTCAACAACAATTGAAGCAGTGGGGTCTAGGATTGACAGGAAGGTATATATTTTACAGTACTTTTGACTTTTTGTACAACTAAGTTTGCTCGTGACTCTATGGGACCGAATTCTTTTGCAATCTTTTTAAAAGAGGAGCACATATGATCCTTATCTCTTTGATAAAGTCACTCACATAATTAACACAACCTAAAAATCTTTGAAGATTGTTTTTGCCTAAGATTTCATTAGGAAATTTGCCGGTGAAATCAAGACTCCTTTAAATGAGTGTAATGATTTCTAGATGAATGTTATGCCCTAAGAACCTAATGCGTGTTTGACATAAAACAACCTTTTTAGCATAAACTGTTAAACCTTTGTTTTTAATGACAATAATGAATGTAATGAGATGTTTAAAATGTTGTTCTAAATTTTTTGAAAAAATTAGAACATCATCAGTATAAACAATGATAAAATTTGAATAAGAATTGAAAATATCATTCATAATTTTCTGAAATTCAGGAAAAGATTAGAATATCATCAGTATAAACAATGATAAAATCTGAATAAGAATTGAAAATATCGTTCAAAATTTTTTGAAATGCAAAGGGAACATTTTTTAAACAGAAGGGCATAACATTCCATTTATATTGACCGAAGGGAGCATTGAAAATGTTGTATATTTCTTCTTCTTTAATTTTAATTTGCCAGAATCTTGACTTTATATCAAATTATGGGAAGACGATAGCTTTGAATAATCTGTTCAACGGATCTTTCTTTTGAGGCAATGCATATCTTATCCATTAAAGAGCTTTATTGAGAGACTTATAATTGATAACTGAACGAGGGGCTCCTCGTTCGATTTTAGCTGAATTGTTGACATAAAATGCCGAAAAACTCCAAGGAGATTTACTTGGATGGATAAGTTTCTTATCTAGTAATTCATTGATTTATTTGATGCAGTGATCAAGTAACTTCTTATTCATTAGAATAGGTCGAAATTTTGTAGGAATACTTGATTCATGAAAATCAGGAGTATATGGAAGAGAAACGACATGTTTCTTTCTATTCAAAAAAAACATTGGAGCAGTTGAACTTATTTCATTCTCTATATGCTTTTGGAAAAGAAAAAAAATTCAATAATTGAGGGGGTTTTCAATTGCTCCTCAATTCTTTGAAATTTAATTTCTTCTTTTAAAAATTGAATATGTTTTTTCTTGAAATTAATATTCTTAACAATTTTTTGAAATAGAAGTTTCTTTCAAAGTATTCACATCTTTCTAAGACAGGATTTTTAAATTTGAAAACTATTTCTTGACAAAAAATGTTTGTAGTTAAACCTTTTGAATCAGCTTGAAATGGGTAAATTAGAACAATAAAAGAAGTGCCAAATTACTTTTTGGTCTAAATGTTTTACTAAATAAAATTTATTTTTGAAACAAATGTTTGAATTACAAACATGAGTTTTTGAAAGCTTTATTAAATATTGAGCTATTGTCCAGTGGCACCATAAAGACTTTCATTCGTTTTCTCAAAAAAAATAAAATTGTAGGGATCAATCCTTCCCTTATGCAATTTTGATTAGCACCAGAATCAATTAAGACTCTAGATTGTAGTTTGAACTCTTTATTGAAAATAATGGTCATATTACACTACCATATCTGAAGTTGAATTCGGTTAATATCATTATCTTTTTCTTCTTCAGCTTGAGGGATAACAGAAGTTTTTGAAGTTTGAGAAGAGACGTCTTCTTCATCAGAAGAATCGGAGTCAGTAATGGCTGTATTCTCTTGTTTAGCTTTTAAGAGAAAAACTTCTATTCTAACATCTTTCATTTGATTCTTGAGGGTAGAAATTTGAGAGTTCATCTCATTAATTTCCGATTTTAAATCAGAACTGGAGGATTTTGAGGATTCGGCTTTAAACATTTTATTATGATTTGCATACCGCATGGTTCAGCATAGGATTTTGACTTTGAGGATAGAAGAGAGTTGAACTTTTTCTCAAGTTGAGGATTATCAATTTTCTCGACTAATTCTTGAATACGTTCTTCTTCTTGAGTAAAAACATTTATTGTTTTACAATCACAATTTCTTTACTTTGTCTGGTTGAGGAAGATTCAGCGTTTCAGCATAAGAGTCTTTTTTTATGCTGATGCACTATTTGTAATTCCGTATCAGAAGCATCATTTTCATAAATTGAATTGAGTAAATTGAGAAGTTCAAGTTTAATATATTCATCAATTTGAAGATTATTAATCTTACCTTTCGTTGGACATTTATTAGAATAATGTCCTGACCGCTTACACTTCCAACAAGTAACATCAGAATTTTTTGAAAACCTTTTCTTTGAAAATTGTTTTTTAGAAAAGTTTTTTTTAATGGAAAGGTCTTTGAAAACTTCTTTCCTTTTGAAACGTTTTCTCTTCGTATGAGAAGTAAAAATAATTTTCTTTTACCTTTGAAGAAGGAGTAATTTTCTCAAAACTATATTGTTTGCAAAATGATCCGAGTTCTTTATGGCTTTCAGACCTTCCGATTTCAATTTGGCTTTTAATTTGAGATCATTACATAGAGCAAGTCCTTCTTTATTGACAAAATTGATGATTTCTCCATATATAAGATCATCATATGAATAGTATCTTTATGTTGACTTTTGATGGAATTTCTAACTCTTTCTGCGAAGAGCGTTGGAAGTCCAGATACAAATCTTTCTTTCCAATAAGATTGATTACAATCTTCGCATAATAAGACATGAGTTAAAATTATGACTTTATACCAGTGAAAATCGTGGAGTTTCGGACAATTGATATTCATGAGAATATCAGATTGTCTATTGTGTATATCAACAGGGGTTCTGATAAAATGTTTGATAATTTAAAGACAAGTTGCGAAATTATCATGTTCACCAGTATTATCATTAATAGCTTCATAAATCTTGTCACAATCTTCTTGCTCAAGGTTGTTATACCACTACTGTTTGAGTTATTGTGTAAATCCTATAACCAAATTGTTGGTTGTGGATTTAAGGTCAATGCCTTTGGAGCCATATGCTTTATAGCACATAGATATGACTTCCATTAATTGAATGATCTGATATTCGGTTAAACCGTCTATGTTCCATTCAACAACGGACTCTCCATTAAAGGTTTTTCGAAATTTTGCCTTTTTCTTCAAAAAGCAAATCTGGAGAAGTGTGTTTGAAATATACGAAGTTCAACCCTGACAATACCTAGAGGGGGTGAATAGGTATTTAATACGGAATTAAAAATAATTATTAATTAAACAGCAACAAGTCACTTTTAATCTTATCTAGATGGTTAATTATACATGTCAAATTACCTTATGTTGAATTACCACATTTTGAAAATCATAAACAATAAAAATAAAGCAGTAAAGAATACAAGAATTGTTCACGGAGAAACCCAACTAGGAAAACTCCGGGCACTTTGCCAGTCAATCTACTATAAACGATTCTGTACTTATAGTCTACCAAACTAGACAACGACACGAACTATCTG
>CAIGRS010234875.1:0-10150 GCA_903798395.1 Fraxinus floribunda | reverse complement strand
ATCGTCAAAGAAAACATGCAACCTCCTCAGGCTAGAAGCATCTTCAATAACTTAAGATGCGGTTCAACTACTAGTAGCAGCATAACTATCTGGTTTCAATACTTTTTCAGTTGTTCAATGTCAAGTTACACAACTAAAAATAAAAATAAAAATAAAAATTGCAATTAATCTAATGAAATACCATACAAATTGTCTACTATTATACATGCATCTCCTCACTCGCCTAAGGTGTGAGCATAAATGATGTTCACATGGATATCCGGCTTCGAAAAATGAGCAGAAAAGGATATTGTCTATATCAGATACAAGATGTACTCGAACATCCAAAAAACTATTTTGTCCCCTGCTCAATTTCTTTTTATTGAAAAAGATTACCTCCAAGTGGAACCACCAAGTCTAATCACTTCCTCAGTGCCACTAGGCCTCTTAGGTCCACTGCCTTTGTCATCTGTTTGGTTGCTCAGGTCACCATATAGATCTTTAAGCTTCGCCAAATTACTGGATGCAGATATCTTTTCTTTGTTTACATCTCTGGCAGGACTCAGACGACTCCTTTCGTGCATGCTTTGACTCCTGCTTCTGCTGCGGCTTCGACTCCGGCGAGAACTACCTTCTCTGGAGTAGCGATCACCATTGCGACTGCTCCTCTCATAATCCCTTCTATAGCTATCTCTGGACCTTCTATCATAATCATACCCCCGATCTCTCTCTCTTCCACGTTCTCGATCTCTCCCCATTTCCTGGTCTCTATATCCGTCCCTGCCATGGTGTCGGGAGTAATCCCTATCCCTTTCCCTGTCCCCTCTTTCTCTGCCTCTATCCCTGTCTGAATATTCTCGATCAGATAAATCACGGCTCTGGCTCCTACGTATCGGGGACCGTCTTGAATCACCATCCCTATCATAAGAAGATGGTGGCATTGTACGGCGAACAGGAGATGAATCCCTAGTTGTCGCACGATGAGGAGCACGTTGACCGAAGGAAACAGAAAGAGCAGCTTTGACAGAAGGTGGCCTCCGGGCAGTTTCCTCAGATCCACGGGTAGTCTCACCGGTAACACCACAATGTTTAGTAGGTAGCTTCATATTTTCAAGATTGGCTACAATAGTTCGCATTACAGGAACTGGGATGCGGGGAAAAAGAGTATCGAAGTAATACTGCAGGCAGAAACAAATTTCTGAGTTGTACGAAAGTGCAGAAGATAAAGGCATGAAAACATAAATGCATCTAATAATTGGAATATTCTTTAGTATTTGTAATAATAATATTATACCCTATCAGTAATCTAATCTATAAACCACAATGATAGGCGGGTCATTATAGGGCATTCTATCCAGTAACAGAAACAAGCTCATCCCTGAACCCCCTAATAAATGGCTCCTAAACATCATAATGAACTCTGCTCATCACCTCCCGTACACAAAAAGCAGTTTAGGTGAAGAGTTTTCAATAGCGAGAGAACTACAGAAACATCAAAAATTGCAAAAAATACATATTATGGGCAGGTGTCCGATGGGGATTCTAGGAGAAACAGGATTAAATATAGTGTTTGATTTAAACTAGAATTTTGCTTAAATAAGTTAAGATTAGATTAGATTAGCTTTGATAGTTAGAATAGGAAGTAGCTAGTAGAAGTTCCTTTTGAGTTTAAATTCTTTACCCTATATAAAAGGGAACTTATTTCAATTTGTACAAGACTATTATTGATAATGGATCTAAATTATATAATTTTCCACCTGAATTCTTCTCAACTCCTTTCTAATTTTCTCTTTCTTCTCCTCCTTCCCTTTTCTTCTCTCTACTTCCCTCCTCCCTTCTCTCTAATTCCCTTTGTTTCATTCTCCATCAGTGTCATTTTCCAGTTTTAAACAGCTGTGTAGAATCAAAGTACCAAAGAATTTGAAACCTTGAGGGGAAGTTCAAAATCAAGAAGCAGATTGTCTGATGGCAGCATAGAAATTGTGCTACATTAGGCCATTGTTTTGTATGGATTAATATTTTGATAAAAATTTAAGTCAAACTCAATAATTAATTTTAACCACACATTTCATGGACCTACAATATTTCAACCACACATTTCTTCAACTTTTATCAAAATTTACTAAAAATCTGATTTTTATTTTAGCTACACCAAACAGAGACTAGAATAGTATGTATAGAATTGGTAAAATGTTCCATACTCCATTCACGAGATGTTACTAATACAAAACATCAATTATAATGCAGCTGACAGTCTCCAATTAGTAATGCAGGCTCAAAGATACCTGGACCACTTTCAACCTAATTCTTATATACGTCAAAAATGATCTAAAATGAATAAGCATATACAAAGATTATGTCCTAAACACCCGAGCACAAGAATAATAAGTTTAAAAGATTTCCTAATTCTGTACACTGGTCCAGTTATTTTTTTATTTTTTTTAATTCTGTTATGTGCTACCTGGAAGTTGTGAGTGTGTCCTGGGTAATGTCTTTTATTCTATCTCATTTGAGATTCCGATGTCCTCGAGACTATGGGTTTCATTTTGAATAAAAACGGGGGGATAATTATGTTAATTGCTTCTTCAATAAGTAAAATTGAAAGATCACGGGTTTATCCCTAAAAATAGTGCCATTGTTTTAACTGAATACATTAAATTTCTAATAAATGTGCTGGCATAATAAGTCTGCATAGAATTAGAATGAATTACAGGAAAGTGATCGAGTTAAAAGGAAAGATATATAGATTCAATTAAAAGATAAGTGTCTCTACGATAACCATAGCAGAAATCATTGTAATACTACCAATCCACAATGGAATTGATACTAAAAAGATCAGAAATAGACTATACACCAATTGAAAGTGACACCATACCAAACATAAAGTTTATTACGTGAAATATTACAGACTAAATGTCATTACATTCTGCCAAGAGGATTAGAAAAATGGATAAACTTGGAGAAAACACAAGCAGTTTGATATGGCCAACAATCAAAGGCAATATGTAGCACCTTACCTGTCCAAGAAGCAAGTCGCGCACATAAACACCCATCGTGGTCATTCGGCCATTAGAACCAGGAGAGAATTCCTACAATAGTATATAGTGCTCACAAGGATAAGCTTTCTACATTAGCATTTCTAAAGTTAAGACTTAAGAATAAGATTTAGCAGGTAAAGAAACAAAATCCAAGATATGATCAGGGCTTACACCAGTGCAGCACTTGAGGATGCCCCAATACAACTCAGGAAGATTTGTTAAAGATAACAAGAAATATTTCCTAAGACAAGCATCTCAAAGCATTAGGTCCTCGAACGCCATTTCAAGCCAAAAAGTCTCAACTCCCATTGTAACATATATATTACAAGATTTTCGCAAAGGTGTGGCTTATCACACAAGCAGATTGACAAAAGAATCATACAGATGTACCACTAATGAATTATAAACTACTTTCATCCTGAGCATCATGTATGCAAAACAGAAGCTCAGCAAGTTACATAAGAGCTCTATCACACGTTACCAAGAGAGAAGTCACATTCTCAATAACAGACACCCATACTGCATCAAGAAAAGACTCCTATGATGCATATTACTCGGTCATCCAGAAAGAGGAAATTTAATTGACTTGTCATGGATGCAAAACAACATATCATGACGCCCTATCTTAAATGAGAACATATACATTTGCATGGAATTATCACCGAGAGAACAAAAGTAACACTGGTTAGCGGGAAAGAGAAGAAGGAAGCAGACAGTGCACCTATGACAATAGTTGAGAAGAAGGAAGCAGACAGTGCACCTTTTTCATACCTCGTCATCTTTCAAGTACGGCTCGTACCAACTCCATAATGTCTTTGGATCTGCAACATATCTTAAGTAGAGAAATCCAATCTGCAAAAGTAATTGCGATCATTAGCCCCAAATTAAAGGCTCACACCATCAAAAAATTGGCCATACTATCAAAATGAGGAATAAATTAGCTCCATATTTTCTTACTACCAAAAAAACATGTTTCTAAATACTTACTTGAAGAATGATACTATGAAGCCCTAATATGATCATGACAAGATAAAAGTGAGACAAATTAAGGCTGTAAAATAAAATGTCATATGTTACAACTTTATCTTTTATGACTCTTTATTTTTCAAAAAAGCTAGAACCAATGCCAAAAACACATATCCAACAGGTAAAAGATCAGTTTAAAGAGTCATCACATAACTTGCAAGTTGCAACAATTACTAAGTGGTAGATCCAGAATCTTAATTCATTAGTACCGATAGTTGTACTTCCAATATTAAAGCTATCTTGTCATTTTTATTTCATTCAAGTTGAATACAACAGTATACACAACTCAGTGCAGTCCTTTACCTGGCAATAATGAAGTTCCATTTATGCAAATTATAATGCCAATAGTGGGCCAATAAATATTAAATGATGGGTTTCCGAGGAATACAAATATCCTCTGGATTTTTTCAGATTTGGCAAGCATTTGGAATATCTATTATAACTTTATTGTACCACAATCGGTGCATAGGTCTTTGCAGCATTAATCTTTTTTGCAGGTTGGTTTCATTATCATAAAGCAACCCCAAAATTGGCTACTATGCAGCTTTATGGGATGACAGCAGCGAAGATGGTTATTGAACTACGTACTTTCTTTTTGAGTTGGGATCTGGGAGAAAGTCTTTGGAATGTTGGCATTTGTGTAGAGTCAAACCAGTTTCCATGTTTTGCAGTATATTTGAATCTTGAAGGTCATTTTTCCAGCATGGCATTGACCTTTTAAAATGGTCAAAGCAGTCCAGTAGGCTGTCTGGCTTCTTGTCTTGAGATGGGAGTGGGTGGTTATTCATGAGTCGAAAAGTCAATCAGATTCTCCACCATTTAGCACATTCAATTCTTGTAAGGAGCATACACGTTTCTTCCCAATGTCTGCGTTTGTTTTTTTCTCTTTCCTAATTATATAGGCTCATAATGAGTTTTTCAACTGACTTCTGTTATATTCTGATAACTATCATGGCATTAGAAAGTACAAATTACTCACATCCAGGAAATAGAAATACCATAGCAATGGCATCATTTCCTCAGTTGCATCTTCAAGAAGCTGGTTTGAAGAACTGAAAATTACATGACACCAGGGCATGAAAATACCCCTCAAGTTTTCTTTCGCCTGACCTACCTGTATCCCCACTAGCCGACCATTTAAGTTGCTCCAAAATTTTACCATGTAGGAGCATAACAGATCGACAGTATTGGTTTTTAACCAAATTATGAGGTTTTCAGGCATTTCTTATACATGAAAAAGCTATGTTCTCTATATCATAACAATAATATTGATTTCTGCTCATAATATGTCCAGCCTCAAAATCTCAAAAATGTGACCGTCAGAAGCACAAGGGAACTTGACCAAGCATCAGATGTGTTCCCCACAACATCAATTAGTCACTGATTTCTTATCATTGAAGACCATCTAAAGTTATAGTTTATCATCCATGTAATTCAGTACCGTACAGTTCATTGGACCCCAAAATAAAATAAACAAATATGGTGTACTTACTGCTCTAATGTAAGGAGAATCTGGGTGCTTCAGTAGCCCATGCATTTGCTTGACAGTGAGTTTCATGGTAAAGAACTTGTAAAGAAGGCAGAATGCCGTCGAAGGACCTCGACAGTTGCCGGTCATCCATGGCTCCACATGGGTGACGGTTACGTAAATCTCGTCTATCACTTCATGATAAGTTTTCAATCTCAACAGGTCCCGAAAGTAATCAGAAGAGAGTATATTCATGCAAAGGACTTTCTCCAGTAATTGATCAATAGGTCTTCCGGATGACTTTATCTCAGCCATACTATATCATTCAATGCACTGACACCCACCAAATAAAATGTTAAAAATTAGAATATCAAAGATTATCATAGCAAAATGATGAATTAGAATTATAAAAACAACAATTTTCTCTCTTTTTGTGGCATAATTAATACTTTTTTAATGGCATAAAGGAATCAGTTCATTTAAATTATAAACACCAATTTTCTCTCTTTTTATGGCATAGTTTCAAATTTTTTTTCAAAACCTCAATTGTAATTTTAAATTGAAGACAATATAAGATAGAAGGATTGCTAAAATCCCAGTAAATTTGAAACCCCGAGCTGTCAAGAATTTGTGCAATTTAGGTTATGGATCTAAATCAAGCTATTTTTAAAAATCATAAACTGAAACTCAGATTAGGTTCCAATCAATATTAACCTGAAATCACATTTTCAAAGCTCAAGTTTTGCATTCAGAAAACAGCACAAGTTCAACACTAAACTTATATTAATTTAATTACCATTTCATTTTCATTTACTTAAACAGATAGAATTGCGCTCATTATAGATTTCAAAGAAATGGAATTATGAAAGACAGAAACCAATCAAGAACAAATTAAATTAAAATTTGTGCTTATTTTTGATACTTTGCTACAGAAATAATTTCAAATAAAAGAAAAACATTTTGAGTTTTTCCTTACCTTAAAGCGACAAGGAGAGCAAGAGCGAAAGGGGGGAATACAAGCTTTTCGAGATGTAATTTTGAACCCTAGAAGGATTCTTTAACATTAGGCGAGTCTTTGAATTCTGTGGAAAAATCAAAATCGGGCCTGAATCTTGATAAGATTGGGCCCGATCTTATTACATACAAGTGAATCCAGTCCTCAACCTTTATTTCTTGACATTTTTATCGTGAACTTTTTAAAAATTAGCAATCATCGTCCTTAGTAACATTTTCGTGTAATATTGTCGTAAACGATAGAAAGGCAAAATTGCATCTGAGCTTTAAAATAAATAAAAGATAGAGATGGCCAATTTCTTGTCTTATATATCCTAATTCTCTATTCGTTATGATTATTTTCTCTTCAAGATTCAGCAAAGCTTTCAATGCACACCAAAAGCCTCCTACTTGGCTACCCCAATCCCAACCCACCATTGACCATCCACCCACACCACCTCCTGCTGCCGTTAAACGGTAGCTGTTAATATATAGAAGGTTGAAGATATGAATGTCAAGAAATAAAGATTGAGGATAGAAGTGAAAAATGTATAAAAGATGAGGACGACATTTGTAATTTGCAGTTTTAAGAATTGGCTCTACCATTTTGATCCGTTAAAAGGGTTAATGGTGATCCATCGAGATGGAATTATTAATTAAAAAAAATTAAATATATTAATAATTTTACTAATGATGTTTTTTTTCTCCATTTTATTTTTAGCAACTCTATCATGATCAAACACAATAATTTCTCATCTCACACGTGGATTATTTTGTATACCTTTTGAGAAAATGAAACTGGTAAAACTAATTTTGGTTTACCTGATTTTTGAGTGAACCAACCTGTTTAGATATTCTTTTTAGAGTTTTGACATTTTCAATTTTTTTAAGTTTAGTTGATTTAGATATTTTGACTATCGAGTTGTATAGGAAGACTTTAAATCGTGGGTAAAGCCATTTGTACAGAAAATAGCTATACTCTTTGGCTTACAGATGAGTATACAACGGAAGATGAGCTTTTGGATGAAAAACATTTTTTTCTTTTTTCTTTTTTTGGCGTAGGAGATGGTGCCAAACGTTCGTATTTTTCCAACTTGACCCTGTATAGGTACCTTTAGCGGTAAACAAAAGATAGTCCATCGAATCGAATCGAAACTGTGATTTCGAAATTGTTAATTTGGTTTCACGTGGACCAATCAACTCTTCATTTTCAAACCATTTGGAAATTATTAAACTGAATTGTTCACCCAATGTAAAAGAATAAAAAGTTATTTGTTAAATCTTTATTAGTTTAATTTATACTTGAAAAAATTATTTGCTAATTGGTTTCCTTTTTTATTAGGGAAGTTGTAAGATTTTTATCCACACTTTTCAAGATTCACCCAACAGAATCGACCTAATCTATACAAAGT
This sequence comes from Fraxinus floribunda, assembly GCA_903798395.1. NCBI lineage: Eukaryota > Viridiplantae > Streptophyta > Magnoliopsida > Lamiales > Oleaceae > Fraxinus > Fraxinus floribunda. The sequence goes on along the minus strand of CAIGRS010234875.1, from coordinate 2,234 downwards.
GCAATTTTGGCATCAAGGATGTATCTACTACAATTATGGCTCAGTTTTGCCCACATCTTATACACCGAACGCCTTTCAATACTCGTGTCAAAATTAAAATTCAACACTAAGAGGATCGATTCTTGAAACCACGAGAGATGCATTCACCAAGAATGAAGTAGAATCGCAAAGAAACTTAAGGCACAAAACTAAAGCAGTAAGCAAGAAGGCAGAAATGAGAGAAAGTTACACAGGCGATTTAGAAAGAGAATGGGAGTTTTGGCAGCCACATTTTTAAGAGTGTGAATTGACAAATTGCGATAGAAAGTTAGGATCTCATCATCCATATATAGTAAATCTCAACAGTTCGATCTCATCACGATAACCTCAAATGACATCACCATGGTTGCCACAATATCCACTAGGTCACTATACACCAAGTTGAACTAAAAATCACAAGGACAATTGAGAAATTCACCATCCTATCGATACACCCATATTTATAAAAACCAAATCAAACCCAATCTTGCATGGAAGGCAGGGGCTTGACCAATATGACATTTGTTGAACCTTTGTATTTTATGTGAGCAAAATATATATATTCAATTTCAGTAAAATGACATAAAATAATAATATATATTTGACTTTTTGTTTTAATAGATATTTTTTAATTATAATTTTAGGCTGGCAATGATTCATCTGTTGAACCACTAACTCGATGATCCGAAAATTTGTCCGGGTCAAAGATCGGATCGACTCTGATAGCTATGGATATAACGTCACCATTTCTGCTACTCATGTAAATAATCTCAAAATAAGCGTCATGTGGCAAGAGAGTGGACCCACACACGAGCTAGGCCGACCAGATATCACACTCAGCAAAGGCATGTGGGTCCGACCCTATTTCTAGAGACCCAGCGCAAGAACAATGTCTGTTCGAACCCATGTAACTCCACGGAAAGATTGATGGAACAACACGCCGTTGGCGCCACCCCTACGAGCCTACATTGTCCCATCGCAAGTCAGAAGGCAATATTAAAAGATCTTGGAATTTATGAGATGATTAATTGATTGTTATAACGTGATGTATTAACTAGGCAGATGAGGCCACGTGTTTTGTCATCTAACGACATTTAATCATTGTATCCTACTATAAAAATCATAGTTTTCAGACCCGACCCGGACACTGACTCAAACAATGCAGTGGGTCAATGGGTCAGTGGATGGATCGGTGGCCCGATGTTTGGACTGGTGGGTTAATGCTTGTTAAGTATATTATTATCTATTTATTGATTATCAAAAGTTTGACATCTTCTAATACTATATAAAATATAAATTATAGGCTCTCAAGACATAATTTTTTTCTATCATAATAGGCAATCAAATTCAATTGACTGAAAAAAAGAATTGAGAAAAAATCAGTTAAGTGACAAACTCTAATTTGTAGATAACTCAATCTCAGCCCCGAAATGGATATCAAATAAGCAAGCAACCAAGTTGAACTCACAGTAATCAACAACCAAACTCCAAGACTCATTACAAAGTAAACTAGAATCAAAGTCTCACCAAGAGAATCTTGAATATACAGGGAATATTGAATACAAAGTCCAACCAAGAGAATCAAAGTAAACTTGGAAATTTACTCAACTCGGTCAAATCGTACCCACCCAAAAGCTTCCATCCAAGCATGTAAACAATAACCCCCTTTCAGTCAGCTCAACTTAAAACCAGAAAACATCACCAGATATGTTTACCTCATTTTTCAGTAATCTGTCGGAAGAAAACTAAAAGCTAAGATTAAAACAAAAAGCTCATCTAATAATCACCTTCGTCATCTCATAAAAAACCCCATCTTAAATCCTTCAAAAGCAAAACAAGAAGATCCTTTTTTGATTTAACTACAATAGAATTCCTTTTCGGTGAAGGTGTCAACTTTGACACAGACAAAAGGATCCATACTTCAATTATCAACAACTAATCACTTAATTCAAAGAATTTTGGTTTGTTTTCCTCAACAATTCCAAATTTTTCACATTCAAAATTGGTAGGTTTGCATGTTATTGAATCAGAAACCAAAAAAGAGAAAATACATGTAAAATTTTGGACTTACATCATCTTCTTCCATCTAATACAACTTGAAATTCAAACTTTGGCTTTTTGGGAGTGAAATTTCAAGCGATGGCTGAGATTTCTACCTGATGCGTGTCTATTTCTACTGGGAATGAGTGAATGTGTTCTGCCTTGTGGGTTTTTAG
>CAIGRS010234794.1:0-13506 GCA_903798395.1 Fraxinus floribunda | reverse complement strand
GAGATTATTAGATATAAATTAGGATTATTTGGTAATAATGATATATATGTAATAAAAATTTTATAAATTGACAAAAATACATACAAATGACAAAACTATTGAATTTTACATATTTAGATGAATTTTTAAAAAAAAAAAATCATTTTTTTATTTTTTTTATTTTTATATATTTTTTCGCCGGTTCGGTTTGATTTTAAACCGTAATTAAAATTCTCAAACCTAAACCAAACCGTTTGACCTATTTGGTTTGGTTCAAAACCATTTCGTTGACGGGTCCACGTGGCACCAAACCGACAGTTTCTAAAATATGGTTTCGATTCGATTTTTCGATTTGACGATTTTTGCTTACAGCCCTACTCACTGGTTTCCTTCCTTATTGTNGAAAGTCGTTTGACAACAAATTACCTAACACCAATGTCACTGACTCACTGGTTTCCTTCCTTATTGTATGGCAAAGCTGAAGCTGAAGGAGATTTAGGAAACCAATGGTAAGTACAATAATTTTACCAACTGCAAGCTACATTGCTAAATAACCACGGATATATATTCTGTTGCTATTTTATTTGTTAAATACCAACGTTGTTTTCCGACGGAATAAGTCCGTGGCTAAATTGAATTACATGGAAATTTTAACAGTAAAATTTGCAGTAATTATCAATTTTCCAATCAATAAAGCTCCAAATACATGGAAATTTTAACAGAATTGATATCGACACTGATATAGCCGAACTTGATTGACCTTTTTTTTTCATCTTCCAATATTGCTACGCCAAGTGTTATCTATAAAAAAAAATTTGTTAAAAAATTGTACTTGTAGCTTTAGTTCGTTTTATTCGATTTTTCTCTTGAAATTGTAGAAGGAAGTTTATTTTTATGATTGAGGGTGAATAGCTACAAGGAAACACTAGAATTTGCAAGAAATCGCGTGTAGAGACGTATTTTGGAATTAAAAAAAAAAATTAATTACAGAATTTTTAAAATCCGAAACACTAATGTTAGTCGCATGTACATGAAATCAAATTAAGTTAATATACTATGTTAATCTCCCATTTTTATTTTTATTTTTCAATCATGCTTGAAAGTACATAATTATTAGATATATTAAAAAAATCTATTTTATAGAGAGGAGTAGTTCAAGCTTTTATACATTAATTTATATTTCAGTAATTATTCAATGTAGATTTTATCTCTTACCTCGCAAGATTGTGGCCTTTTTTTTTTTTTTTAGATTGTGGCTTATTTGAGGATTACAAATTGCTTGAGAAATAAGTCTTACATGTAAAGGATCATGTATCCATCATTCAAAATTTCCTTATTGAGAGTACACCGAAAGGATTTTCAAAAGTCCATGGAAAAATTATTGTTAATCGACTAAAGTGAGAAGCAAAAAATATTATGATAAAGACGTTCATCAATAATATCATCATAACTCTCAAAGTCATATGAGATAGTAATACTAAATCAAATATGACGAATGGTAGGGTCCTGAGCTAAGCATTGGCTAAACCTTGAAAATTTTAATGCCATAATGCCTTTCAAATCATCCCGCCACTATCCTAATGCAATAATTTTTACTAAGAAGAATGCCTATATTATTAGAATTCCGGCCAAAAATGTAATGGATTACTCGTAGAGCACGTCTTGGTAAAATGCTCAAGACTCTGCTAAGTAGCATGAGCAACTTTTAATTTATTATGAGCTCGGATGATGGATTTAATATATTCTTGCCAATAACCACGTAGTATTAGGAATTAAGAGGAATAATATTGGTATCAAGAAATGTGTGGATAATATATGGATAAAAGTTGTGTAGATGAATTTACTTAATAAAAAATAACTTATAAATAACTTTTTAGCTTATCCGAACACATGCATACACTTGGAAGTAGTTGATATGAGTGGTAATAAACGACAATTTATACTGATTAGTTTTACTTATTTAAAAGTAACATTGAGATTAATTTTAAATAACTACTTATTTTTTAAGCAAGAGTCATGAGGAATATAGTGCTTATTGAGTGCTCGAGTAGTTCAGCCGATTTTTGCTGACGAATCATGATTAATCATTTGTACTACAATTAAAAGGCCGTTTGGCTTCACACTTTAATGCGTGGGACGAATCTCGTATAATTAAAGGCTTTAAATACTCGTCGTGGAACAATTACAAGACCATTATCGATTTATGTCAAACTCTAGAGGTGGTTTGTATGAGTTCGAAATTTAACTCAGTGTCTTGTTAGTATATCGCTCTTTCCATAGAGCACTTAGCCTACGTATATCAAAAATGACATAAATCTCTAATATCACCTGTTACCATATTGTCAACTTGTCCTTCCTAGTATTTTTATTGGGTAATTCATATAGAGCATATATGTTTCTTCAAAATCTAAATAACTTATTAAAAATAACGTCGCGGAAATTTGGTGATTTTTTTTCCCTCACGAAGAAAGAATATAAGGGTTTGTTTGATTGCAAGGTGGAAGATGGGTGGAAAGAAAATGTTTTACAGGGAAAAGATTTTTTTAGAAATTGTTTTACTGAAAATTGTAATTAATTGTATTTGATTGATATAATTTTTTATGGAAAATATTGAAAGTTTGAAATCCGTTTGACTTCGTTTTTTATGAAAATTCTCCATTAAAATGATAATATTTTCTACTATTAGGTTTTGTATGAGTTCGAAATTTAACTCATAGTGTCTTGTTAGTATATCGCTCTTTCCATAGAGCACTTAGCCTACGTATATCAAAAATGACATAAATCTCTGATATCACCTGTTACCATATTGTCGACTTGTCCTTCCTAGTATTTTTATTGGGTACTTCATATAGAGCATATATGTTTCTTCAAAATCTAAATAACTTATTAAAAATAACGTCGCGGAAATTTGGTGATTTTTTTTCCCTCACGAAGAAAGAATATAAGGGTTTGTTTGATTGCAAAGTGAAAGGTGGGTGGAAAGAAAATGTTTTATAGGGAAAAGATTTTTTTAGAAATTGTTTTACTAAAAATTGTAATTAATTGTGTTTGATTGGTATAATTTTTTATGGAAAATATTGAAAGTTTGGACTCCGTTTGACTTCGTTTTTTATGAAAATTCTCCATTAAAGTGATAATATTTTCTACTATTATGTCTAGAATTTATTCTAATTGTCAAAAATAAAAAAAAAAATTTGAAAAAAAAAATCATACCGAATATTATTCGTTTGACTTTGTTTTGCATGAAAATTGTCAATAAAAGTGATAAATTTTTTTACCACTGTGTTTAAAAATATTTCTGATTACAAAATAAAAAAAAAAAGNTTATGTCTAGAATTTATTCTAATTGTCAAAAATAAAAAAAAAAATTTGAAAAAAAAAATCATACCGAATATTATTCGTTTGACTTTGTATTGCATGAAAATTGTCAATAAAGTGAAAATCTCTTTACCATTGTGTCTAGAATTTCTTCCAATTGCAAAAATAAAAAAATGGAAAATATTTTCCCACCAAAACATCAAGAATTTATTTTCCTCAAAAAGGTGGAAAATTTAAAAAGTTGGAAAATATTTTTCCGGGAAAATTTCGCCAATCAAACACTATAAAAGTTGCATGGAAAATCTGACCTATCAAATGGAGCCTAAATGAAATTGCGAAGCTACATTTTGTGCTAACAACAATGCTTGTTTAAAATTGGCATGCATTAATTATAATTCCATAGCTGCATGTTTAAATTGTTAGTGGGTTGAATAAAAATTTTGGAGCAAACAATTATTGAGAGGGAAGAACAAATATTAATTTACCAAAAAAAAAAAAAAATTGTACAAATAAGCAGTTTTGACCATGAAATTTATACTCCAGTGAGTTTCTTAAGAAGTCGCACTTCCTGAAGTAGCAGGACCAGCTTCTGTTTCTGTTGAGGTTTGAGGAGGAGGAGCCTGTGAATCTGCACCGAAACACGACATAGAGTTTCATTTTGCCAGTAAGTAACATGAAAATAAATTATCTGTACAAGGACTTCACCTTCTTTGTTTAGCTCCAAATTTTGAATGCTAAAAAATAGTCAATTTACCAATTTATTTTTACGAAACATTCAAAAAAATTTAAACTAGGGGTTAAATGAAGCGAGCTGCTCATCGACTCGTATGAGTTGGTTCGCGAGCCTAATCATCTTAGGCTGGTAAGCGACTCACATTTTAGTTAAGAGTGTGTTTGATGTACATTTTTTAGGAAAGAATGTATTTTTTTGGTGATTTGAAGGGTGAATATGTGGTTGAAAAAAATGAAAAGTAATTAATGTGATGTAAAATATTATTTTATAAAAGAATGTTTAATTGAAAATGAGTAGAAAAATGAGAAGCATGGACTAATAAAAAAAAATGTCTATTGACAATTTTGAGTGTAGAATCTTTAACATGAGAGTGGGCCTGAATAGAAAGAGGCACTGCATCAAACTGAAACTTCAGAAGTGTCCAGTACTTTTGTAAGTATACACTGCTGCCTCTCTGGCATATGACTTTCTATTCACCCATCAATTGGTCACCCCTATATAAATATCAGCTCATATCACATGGTCATACAGTTCCTTTATGTTACCATCAATTATTGACCCATCAATGGGTCACCCCCCATATAAATAACAGCTCATATCACATGGTCATACAGTTCCATTATGTTACCCTCAACACCCCCCCCCCCCCGCACCCCCACCTCAAAATCTAGATCTTGTTTGATACCTATTTTATGAGAATGAGAAATTTTAGAATAGTGATTGATGGGAGAATGTATAGTGAAAAATGATGAAAAGTTTTAGATTTATATGTAATATCATTTTATTTGAAAAATGTGTGGTTGAAATGAAAAAAGAGAATAAAATGAGTTCCAAACAAGGGTCTAATGTGTCCTTAGTAACAAAGATCCATGTATGAACTAAGGTTAAATAATTACACCAAAAGTATCACTCATACCATCTAGTCTAGTTAGAAAATCGGACTCGTCTTGCACCGATAAAATCGAGAATTGACCCAAGAAATGATTTAGTTGCAACAACTGCATCTGATATTCGATTAACAAGTCAGGTCGATCAGAACTATCTCAAGGTTCAATGACATTATATCATGTCATGTTGTTAAGAATATTGAGTATTAGAATCTTAGTATTTTGATATTATTATGACCTCGGTTGAACCATTTGGCAGTTTATCTTTTCCAATTCAACAACTATATCGAGTTTTAAAACATTGGTATCGTCTAATGAATGCAACGAACCGATTGATCCGATTTTTAACCCGGCCTAGTGACATACCTAAAAATATATTTGCTATAGATATAGATAAAGTAAAAGGATGATTACCAGTAGGAGATGACAAAGGACGTCTTGTTGACTGTAGTAAAGGAAGACGAGGAGGAGGGGGAGGATAGGTGGGAGTCGAGCTCTCCATCTGCGTAGGATAGTACAAATAAGACTGCCCTTGGATGCGTTGCGCCTGGGGTATAGAAAATGCCCCCCTTGCTTGCATGGAATATCCGTAGTAATATGGATTGGCCATGGCCGACGATGAACTCCCATATAATTGATGATAATATTGTGCTTGCTGAACATGAGGGTTATACACAGTCTGTCCAACCAAATTTTACATCGACTACATAAATTATTTTTCGATACTTCGTTTGATAATTATGTAAAATAATTGATTATTATAATTCATAAGTCAATATATATATAGTTATAAAAGAGCTAACCTGAGGATATCCATAATCAGGTGGGTATGTTGCATACCTGAAAGAGTAAACATAAAAAAGAAAAAAATAATAAAATTAATTGATTATGTAGCTAGAATGGAGAACTAGATCGATTATAATCAGATTTAATTAATTATGTACACCAAATTAATCACCAACCGTGCCATGGTGGTTCTAAAATTAAATATACATCAATACTTGCACAGTGATGGATCTGAGAATTGAGTTACAACTACATTGCACCTAACTCATTACATGCATGTCTAAATTAAAAGGACAATTTAGCGTGTAATATTAGGTATCATATATGCGTACGCTCGACCAAACAGAATTCATTAGGGTTTAAAAAGAAATTATTCGAATACCGGTACAAGAAAATATAGAGATAACAAATATATCGAATTGTCTTGTTCTCAAACTATTGGATAAATTCATAATACTATTTCAAAGCAGTAGGAATTAAATAATTGGTTTAGTAGGTTAAAAAAATAGTAGTGCATTTGAAGCCGGCCAAAAAAAAAAAAAAAAGGACAGACTCATTCAAAACTTTATTCTTACCAACAGCCAGGGTGGCTCGTGGTATACAAGTTTTACAATTTCCTAACTTAGGTTGTATTATTATTGGTCATTTTAATCTTATATCGATAATATCCGTCGTGATTAAGAATGCTATGTTTCTATATTGTACTAATTATGGTTTATGAAATCATACAATCTATTATTACACTTGATCCATTTATAAAAAAAACATGATTTAAAACTAAGGGTGTTTGGTGTAGATTAAAATCAGATTTTAAGTGGATTGTGATAGAAGTTTTTGAAATGTATGATTGAAAAAATGTGGGACTCATAAAAGATGTGATTGATATTGATTGTTTGACTTTGACTTAGATTAAAATCATATTTTAATCTGGCGCAAACATGCCCTTAAATTATAACCAGCAATGTGTTTTTTCTCTGCGGAGGCCTTTTTTTTTGTACATTATGCCTAGGACCACATACTTAAATATGCACATAAAAAAATGTACTTTTTTTTTTTTAAAGTTTCAATTTCCATGCTCTTATATCTTCCCAAAATAAATTACTCAAATCAAATGTTCTCTGTTGGTGATATAATTGGTTTCCCTTTTAACTTTTTGTTATTTCGTAAATTATCTTATTTATGTATTTATATTTTTGTAATTTATCTGGTCAAAAAGGCATTAAATTAACATCTGTAGCTGACAATTTTAACTCATTTATGTCATAAATTATTTATTGTCATCTGCCAAGACCAACTGCATGCCAGCTATTTAAATATTTTTTTCTTTTTCTATAGTAATGTCGTATGGACCATATTCAATGTTGTAATTTCGACAGGTAAAACGTACCCATAAGGTGGATAGATGACCGGAGGAGGCGGTGGTGGCGGTGGAGGAGGAGGCGGAGGTATTGGCGTATAGGATGACGATCCACCCTGTGCTGCTCCACCTCCATGATATGGGTTTCCCAATTGATTTCTGCCTACAGATGAAAACAATCAAGTTCGTCCGTCTCTCAATAAATTCAGAGTCAACTAAAGTAGAAAAATAAAAGGAAAAAAGTGTACCTCTAGGTGGTGATGGTCGAGGCCGCCCCATTGAAGCAATATTACAATTTGCCTTTCTTCCATCAATGACAGGATTTGGATCAGCACAAGCCCTATTAGCTGATTCAGGATCGCGGAAAGTCACCTGTTAATCAAAAAATGCCACCTTTTTTTCAAATTTAGAGTCGACTACGTGATCAAACAATAGAGTATAGTAAAGATTATATATGTGCTTACGAATCCGTATCCTTTCGACTTTCCAGTGTTCTTATCAGTGATGATCACAGCTTCAAGAATTTCACCAAACTGTTCAAAATATCTTCGCATTACATCAGTAGGAGTTTCCCAGGCAAGGCCTCCAACAAAAACCTTAGTAAAAGTCGTGTCACCGAATGGTGATCGATAATGTTGATATGCCATGGCATCTAAATAATATAATCAAATAATCAAAAGAATGAATACAGCATATCCTTGATCACAAAACAATTTTCCTCGCATAATCGCTTTTTATGCCACCAATCACTTTCCCCTTCAACTTCTATCTCCAACCTCCATCCCGCGGCGGCGGCGGCGCAACTTGCGGTGGTGGTGGTGGTGGAAGAGGATGAGACAGAGATGGACTTTTGTCAACACTTTGATTGAACGATTTTTGAAGAGAAGCAAATGATGGGAAAATTGTAGAGAGAGGGAAGAAGAAATATAGATAGAGAAAGAGAGGGATCCGACAGTTGCAAACTCTTATTTGCTGTAACTTTGGAGTGGGGGTGGGGGTGGATTTGTGGGTTTGTATGCCGAATGACAGCTGCGTGACTAAGAGCACTTGACTCTGTCCTCACTGTCTGAACATTAATATATGCTCCAATCCCATCCAATCAAATAATTTTATTTCTACAATTTTTCTTTGCTTGTCTTGATTTCTGTTCTCTTCTTTCGATTCTTCCCTCTGTTTTTACTTTTTAGTCCTTAATCCTTAAAAATGTTTAAAATGGACTAATTATTTCATCATTAACTGAACTTTATGTTGTGTCTCTGGCTTCTAACCAAACTTCAAAATGTTGTTCCAAGGACATTGAAATTTGAAAATCCTCCACATTCATCACTAGTTACTATTGAACTTAACGAATTGTTACATGGTAGATGAAATTCACACGTAGCACCCAATGAATGTTAAATTATTTCAATCAGTTGTCACCTCAGCCCAAAAAAAAAAGTGATTTTGAGTTTTTGTCGTCTTTGTCGTATGTTGTAATTCTTCTTACACTATTAGTTTAGATTTTTTTTTTTATTTTTTTTATTTTTTTTTTTGACATTATGTTTTGATGATCAGGTACAATTGGTTGGGATAATTTAACGTTCATTGGCTATCACTTGTGAATTCCTTTCGCCTGTAGGCAATTTTGTTAAATTCAATGAATGGAATGGTAACGAGTGATGAATGATGAGCATTTTTAAAGTTCATTGAGACAATATTTTAAAATGCGATTACAAGTTAGATACACGATCTGTTAACCCTAATAACAAGTGATATACCTTGAGACAATATTTTGAAGTTCGATAAAAATCCAAAGACACTATCAAAAGTAACCCTTCTCAAGTCTTCAACCATTTTTAATAGAATAGAAAGCATATAGAGTTGTCCCTTCATTTTTGCATAAAAACTTGAGTTGGATATATTTTTTATATCTTATCTCTCTCACAAATTGAGCTGACAAATGGGTCCTCATAACTATCAATACTGACCAATGTTCATGATCTGTGATTTCCCACTTGCATTATAAATGTATAATCATATTCCATGATTTAATCATCTTAACGACCCTAAAACATGGTTCTTGGTGAACAAAATTAAGCCACAATGCATTTGTTTTCCATTTTGTGATTTTGACACTTGTGGCTATGTTTTATCCCTATCTATGATTACGCTTGGTTTTTTATCTATTTTTAAATTATTAACAATCGAAATGTATGTTAAATGAATTAAATTAATAAGGGGTCATATTGGTTGAGAATGACGCATAAAGGATCGAAAAAGTATATAGTATTTGACTATTTCCCCCCACTTGCCTTCATACTGATTGGTTCATACGAATAAAAGCAATGAACCAATGTCATCTATGTTACGTTCTTGTTTGGCTTTCATTTTCTAAAAATTCATTTTTTCTGATCAAATTTATTTTCAACTACACATTTTATGTGATCCACGATTTTTTTTAAACTTTTCAACGATATATTTTATAAACTTTTATCGGAATAGAAAGAGTCAACTTTTATCTAAACAAGAAGAGGGCATACATTGGCCCCAGGGGCATAGGCAAGTTGGTAAGGTCTGAGGTGACATGGGGAGAAATTCTCCGGCATCGTAGGTTCGAATCCTGACTCAGTGGTCGGGCCTCCACCCCTTTGAGGTGGACATGGTTCCGCTGGGCTAGGTTCGTATCCTATTGACTCTCTCCTTCAGTTCTCTATCACTCGTGCATATCCCTCGATTTAAAACCCGTCTTGTTGAGGGGCCTCCGACACAGGTGGGAGGATTCGCCTTCGGGACTTGCCCTTAACAAATGATGAGGGCATACATTTATTTAGTACATATGTCCACATGACCCATGTTCCTAACCTTCCAATCATTAGATGTCACACAGCTAACTGTTCTAACATCTAAAACAAATTGGCAGAATAGTTAATTAAACCTAGTCTTTAACTATATTTTAAACCAACCAGATCATCAAACAACAAAAGCATATGGATGAAAACGCCAGTGGTCGGCTACGATAAAGTGGAAAGCGTGTCCACTTATCATCTTTGAATATTCATTCCCAGTCAAACGTTCTGAACAAAGTTAATTATGTACTGAACTCAGTCAAACATGTTAGACAATATTAATTGAGGATTAAGCTCGTTTCAAATCAGATTTTTAGCAGATTTTAATAAAATTTGATGAAATATGTAATTAAAAGTTGTGAATCTCGTTAAATGTATAGTCAAAATTAATTATACTTCTCGTCCATTTATACTTCTCAACACACTTAAAATTCATCCAACTGAATAAGTTTATGATTTGAGAAAGTCTATTATTTGAATAATTCATCCAACCGGTTTGGGAAATATGATTTTGTCATTCTGCTGTTTGTAAATTAATGTCTCTTAATTGAGTAATTGTTCCTAATATTCTATGCTAACCTAAAATTAGTACCGACTTGACCTCTAGGCAAATGATGCAGTCCTTTAATGCCCTACATTTGAGTGAGAATCCTAATTTTAGAAAATTAATTTCCAAATAATTTTATCATAAGAAACCAGAAAAAAAAAAATTAGAACAATGCTATATGTACAGAATAAAGCTCTGCCAGATTATTTACAGATACAGTTGTCAGTTTTTCATTTGACAAAGGCCAAAAAAAGAGAAAAAAAAGAGATAACATAAAACCGTATTGACAGAAGTTTCGGACATGAAGAATAAGAAACAGGCACGTAGTGATTTATCTTAGGTTGTTGCCAGCGTTAGAGACAGCAGTTAATTACAAGTCCGTGAACTGGCAACGTGGGCTCCTGTCATTCTTGTAGAACTATGAGCTGGATTTCATCCACTTTTTCTTCTCTTTTACATACACACAGCCACACACACATTGAAATGCGATATACTCAACTTTTCAGAATTAGCCTCTCAATCAACGGCTCAATTTCTGCAATTTTTAACACGGACAAATTCAGGACCTTGATTTCGATGTATATTTACCTTGGTGGCTCTTTTAAGGCTGCAATTTTTAGTGCACAGACATCCCCAACTTGTGTTGCTTTTAACATATCGTTCATTTTTCTACGTCATGCGTTTGTCACCATTGATGTTATTAGCATTTAACTTAATGAATAAGATTGAGCGAGTCTCTACTATCACCTAAAATGATATTAGATAATATTATTCAGAAGGAATTATCTACTTGTACATCAAAAGATGTACACAAGGGATTACACCCTCCTCACATGGGGGTGAGACCCACTTGAATAATATTTTTTTTTTTATTAAAGTGGATCTCACCCTCATGTGAGAGGGGTGTAACCCCTTGTGTACACCTTGATGTACCAGTAGCAAAGCCACATTCAGAATTATATGAAAAGGGAAATGCCACATTAACAGAAAAATTGACAGATTGTTTGACATAAGAGTATGTGACATTTTGTGATTGGATGGAAAATATGACTGTACTTTAAACAGTCCAATGATAGAACGTCACGTGATATTATGTTAATTATTATGTCGATCACTGTAGCATGATTTTATGAAAAATGAATTTATTGACCAAATCAACCTACTTAAAATCAATGATGCATTGCAACTAATTCTTTATACTCAGTCGAATCAGTCTTTCTTTGAAATCAAAGAGCTTTATTTAATTTTTTTTTCATATATTTATTCTTACTTCTCATTGCATAGTATATTAATGGCGATCCAACAATTACTACAATATCTACCATTCTGATTTTGAATAAATTGTATGTTAATGTGCCAACTATTGTATTGAGAAAAAAAAAAAACTTGGAGGGTTTGTCGGCACAACTTATTTGGAAAATCATTTTTCTATAAATTCATTTTCAATTACAATGATTCCAGTAAAATAATTTTACACAGTGAATCTCTAATTTTTCCCTACTTTCTAACTCGATATTCTCCCCAAAAAAATAGCATTTTTCCTTTGAAATAATCTCTTCCAAACAAACTCTCAATGACGTCAAGTACTCGTCGTATCCTCTACTCGAGCTATTTGGCTTGAATTTTGTGTGAGACAGTAGATAGTTGGGAACATTTGAAGGACTTAAGTAGAATGAAAATAGGAGGCTGACAACTAGAGTTGTATAAAAAAATATATTAGTTAGATACTTAAACTGTCACTTTATATAAAGGTTAGGGACCTCCAATTCAATCTTGCTTATTATAAAACAAATTTGTCCCCAAGTAAGTTTTTGTCCTTATATGGTAAATCAAAAGTGAAATCCATATTTTATATTAATGGATTTGTTCTAATAATGTTTGAATCTTCTTCGAGTTTTGAGTTTCTTTTAAGTGATGAAATTTATAATGTGTCGAAAAATTGTAGTACGTCAAGTTACGGTACCTCAACTTACCTAATCGTCTCCTAATATTTGTTAAAGTTCGCGCAATCAAATTCAAACTCGTTAAATTTCAACTATATGATGAGAGTTTGGTTGGTAATTTTTCTTCTTGATTATGTTCCTCAACTACTAGATTCTAAATTTGAATTTAACAAACTTGTTACTTTGAATAAACAATGGATCCAATGTTCAATGATGACATTTTACCAAAAAAATTCATTTGTTTCGTGATGTATGTTTTGAACCGCTCTCGATCTTATTCTCTATCCAAGGAACAAATGATAAAAAGTGTTGCTAAAAATGCCTTCACTCCTAAAATTGCCACAAACCATAATTTGCGGCTTTTGCTGACATTTGTGTCAAAATCATTTTCCAGGGACCATTTTGGGATTGTATTAACTTTTCATACTGGGCCATTGAAGTACTCGAAATTTTGGGTTTGTCTCTAACTGGATTATCTCATTATCCAATTAAGTTTTAAAGATTTTGGGCCAAGAAACTATTAGAAAACTCATTTCATTAGCATTATAAAGACAAAAAAATAAATCAAGGGAAAAATACCAAAAAACATGATTTTAAAATTTGATTATCATAAATCAGGTCATTAAGAAGACGCCACCGAGTGCGGTGGCAATGGTGATGGTGATGGTTCCATAGCTTTTTAATATAGTACATGGGTTATAGTAACTCCAATAGATTTTGGTTCAAGGAAGAAAATTGAGTTTTGAATTGGTTATGGATTTGGTTTTTCGAGAAGAAATGGAATGGAGAATTAGTGGGAGGAGCACTAGTAGCTGATGGTGGTGCATAGGAGAAATCGGGATGTAGAATGAGAGAAGAGGTGGAAGCGACAACGATGAATTGAGGATTAGTGATATGTGCACCGACGGGAGGAGTGGTGGTTGCCAGCGGTGGTAATGTGGAAGAGAGAACCAACTGAAGAATGAGAGAGAAGAGGTGGAGCGCGGTGAGGTAAGGTGAAAAGAATAGTGACTGTGATCAGTTATTCGTGACTAATAAATAATTTATGACCGTGTGATTTGTGACTAAATATGCTATTAAGAATTTTGATTTTTTTTTTACCGATCGCTACAAGGTTTACCACCCTCTTGA
>CAIGRS010234780.1:0-26672 GCA_903798395.1 Fraxinus floribunda | reverse complement strand
TTTTTTGAGTTTGTATCATTTTTGAGTGTGTCACTTTTTTTTTTAGTGTGTCAAGTTTTTTAAAAAGGCAAAAAAAGTAACAATTTTTATATAAAAAAAAAAAGTTACATTGTATTACTTTTTTATTTTACACGGTATTTTTTAGTTCCTAAAAACCTTTCATATGATTTTTCAAAAATTCATAATTTTAAGGGTATTTTTGTAAGTAGCACTTTTTTTTGTAGGTTGAGCTTGGGTAAGGGTGGGTTGTAGCCCACCCCTATCTCTGCCCCTGTGTGTCATATCACGCGAATAGAAGTTTGGAACTCTCGTGCTTTCATGGTGCATCTGTAGCCCACCCCTGTGTGTCATATCACGCGAATAGAAGTTTGGAACTCTCGCGCTTTCATGGTGCATCCCAAGCACGAGGAAAGTTTAGCATTCATGAACATGATCGTAGGGTTAATTCTTCTATATGCATATTCTAATTCAACTGCAGCCATCTCCTTCCTGAGAATTGTAACGTGTAGCTTGCTTAGTGAAGCAGATTACTACAGAATTGGACAATATTTTTCCTCACGTGTCGGGGAAAAAAAGGTATGAATATATGTTCAAATCTCATAGCATATGGTAGTTGAATTATAACTATCAAAAAATAATGCACCAGCCTCGATAAAAGGGTTGCTAAAATCCAAAGCGTGACAGCGAAAAAATAATTGGTACCACGTGCCAATTATAGCTTTTGTTTAAGTAGGACACATTTGTAAGAGGGGTTATAATTGGTGATAGGACTAGATGTCCATTGTGTCTAGTTACAAATATAGTTAAAGTAAAATTATTTTTATTTCCTAACAATTATTTTCAATAACTTTTGAGTGGAAAATTCCCTCCTACTTTCGTTAAAAAGTAAAGAGATTTTTTGCATTTATGTATAAAATTATTTTATTGAGATAATGTGTAATTAAAAATGAGTTTTTAAAAAATGGACTTAAATATGACCACAGTCTTACAATTATTGTTGTTGCCTTCGTCCAAATACATGGGTGATGATAGACAATTTGAAAGGAGTGATAATGAGTGATAATTGGTGATGTGCAAAAAGGATACAAATTGTATAAAAGACGATCTCGAGTTCTCGATGGAGATGTGTATATTAGAAGTGACGAAGATGAAGATGTTGATTAAACCCCGGAGGAAAGTAAACCTAGAGGTAAAATACCATTTTTCAAGGTAAAACGATATTTTATTTTAGGAAATTTGCACTCCTGGTCATCAAATATATTATTTCAAGTAGCAAGTTGACGAAAATTTGCACTCTTGGTATGATCAACCACAATGAAAAGACGGCTCTGGATGAACAGGGGCGCCATGTGCGCCGACGGAAAGACAAGGCTAGCAAAACCCATGAAAGAACTACCCAAGTTTTGTTTCTTAACTAGGGTGGGCAAATTCTAGAAAAGCTAAAACGGTAGAAGTACTTAGGACACGTTTGATAGGGCTTTTATTTTTGTTTTGTACAGAAGAGCTTTTTGAAAAAAATTATCTTATATCAATTTTTCCTAAAAGAAATTTTAATTTGACAAAGTACTTCTAATCAAACATATTTAAAAATAAGTTTTTTTATCTTAAAATTAATTTTTAACTTTTCAAAAAATTTACCAAACGAGTAACTGAGCTGTTAGCTACGTGCAAGAAGTAAAATGTATCAATAATAATTGATGTACATCATTGTTTACATTATTTTTTACACTATGTCAGATGACGTTATTCAATTTGACAATAAAATTTTTTTTTTTTTTTTTTCATCAACTCACTTGTGGACAAGTGAAGCAAAATGTCAATATAGTACAAAATCAATGTACAAGCGACATAATAAAAAATAAGGGTGTAATTGAGCTACATAATTTTAGAAAAATGTATTTTGGAATAGTAGATTGATAGAGAATGCGTACCAATCATAATAAATATTATATAAAGAGTAATGATCTTCTAAGCACTGTGCTTAGTTTATGTTAAACATTGTGCTTAGATACTTAAGCACAGTGCTTAGATTATGCTAAACATCATGTTTAGATACTTAAACACAGTGCTTAGGAGAACAAATCCGATTAAATAAATAATAAGCAACCGAAAGCCTGATAAACGTGGGCCAAAATTTCTTACTAGTCCACCTGTCAGTCTGTCTTGTAATGAATGACGACTGACGGCCTTCGTAGCCACCGCCCAAGCCACCCCAACAACTACTTTTCCTGTTTTCCACAATAATTATAGAATGACCCCAAATTTACTTATTTGCCCTCCACAACTTTTCCAATAGATAAAGAGTCATTGCAACATAGAACAAATGAAAGCATACCAAATGATTTGATCAAAGCTTGAGTTCGGACAAAAATAAGGTCACAATCACATGGTCACTCGTGTCATAATGCCCCAACGAATTTTTGGAGGTTTTGGACTTTTCTTCCAAATAAATACATTATTTTTTTGTCTTTTAATTTATTTTCAATCGACTCACGTTAACTTCTATTCAGGTTAAATCGCATCACACATTTCTTGTTATTCTGATTATAGTTGAAAAACTTATTCAATTTTTAATTTTTTCATTAAATTCAACTAAATTACGCAACAATTATTCGCTCAATTTACTTCCTAAATATATTATTTATTGTGGGATGAAAGTTTGCGTGTTGCAATCAAGATTCGTAGTTAGATCGTTGATACCTTGCCTAGTTGAATAACTGATCAATGGTTGAATGACAAGCTTCCTCCTTCACATGCTCGGGTCAATACTTATTTCTTATGTGATGCAACTATAATATTTGAAAGGTCTAGTGGTCGATGGAAATGGTCAAACATATGAATCGAGATACATTCTCCGTCTCACCATAAGGATTTTCGATTGAACTTACATCTCTATTGAACTGTCATCTGTCAGTCAAGAGATTTAGTGGTGATTACGGCATTGGTTGATTGGATGATCAATATATTTATAAAGATTTTGGGGAATCGCAAAAAATGGAAATACACAAGGGCAATATTGTCATTTAAGCATGCCTAGAACTCCTTCCTTAGAGAGGAAGAGACAAAAAAGAGTACACATTGGAATTAGGTTTCCCACTTTGTCCTTTTCTTTTTCTGTAACGCTGTTTCATAGTACTCATCGTCACAACCCCAGCATATACATCCAAATATATACACAATAGTAAAGAGAATTTTACCCTAAAAACGCTCATACAGAATTAGAGAGAGAGAGAGAGAAAGAGAGAGAGAGAGAGGGTGATAGAGAGTTCTGAACAGCAAATGGGGTAAGTAGAGAAAGAAAATTGGAAAGTAAAGGAAGCTGCTGAGTTGTCTTTTTTAGCTATGGCTAACGATCAGAATCTTCTATCTTAATTTCCGGTTTTAATTTCTTTTTGAGCAAGTTTTTATACGTTTCTTTTATGTATAGTTCAGTTAGGTTACTTTGTTATACGGTTTTGTATGTATTTCTGGATGTAAATATAGTATGACTGGTTATTTGTCTTGTTTGATACTTTTATGACTTTATTTTTGCGTTATTTTTTGAACGAATTTTGATGATTATAGTGTTTATTATCCGATCTTAATTTTCTGATTTTTTATTTGATGAAATTCTGATAATTTTTTAGAATATTATGAGATTTTTGTTTCTTCTTTTCTATATATGTCAGTCTGTGTGATTCGACGTTGGGGCAGTAGGTGCTCTGAAAAATTGTCTGAAGATTAGTGAGTCTCTTGAGCATATGGTTATTTATTTTTTTACAATCTAACAGTGTGTGCTTTCTGTTTGATCAGGTAAACTTTTGATGAACTTTTCGGGAGACTGCCCTTGTATGTAGTAAATTATACTGCACTTGAATTTTGTTTTCATCTTCAGTTTTTCTATAGTTATATATAGTAATTAATAATTTTGAATTTTATTTAATAATTTTTTTGGCTCTATTTTGACCAGGTGTAGATACTGAAAGGCCGAGAACTCAATTCTGACTATTGAAATTGGATTGGATGCTCAGAGATTTTGTTTCATTCTATTCTGGTGCTGTGTTATTTGTTTGGCAATTTTTTCATTTCTGTGATAAAAGTCTTATTCACATCAGAAAAGATGGCGAAATTGTTGCAGTCTGATTCTAGACGGATGTACTCGTGGTGGTGGGACAGCCATATTAGCCCAAAAAATTCAAAATGGCTTCAGGAGAATCTCACAGGTATAGCTCAGATTTCAAATTGATCTTTCAAGAGAAGAAATATCTATTTATCTACTCTATTTTCTTTCAATCGTACGAAAGATGAACATTTGCTGTTTGCACATACTCTGTAAGTTTGCAAGTACACCAACAGAAAACATCAACTAAGAAGAGAGTAAATTAAAATCACAAGCCAGATTATCAAGACCTGATATCCTGATTGTATGTTTTCTTGCTAATGAAATTTATGCTGGATTGACAAATTTGATGATTGCTAATTGTCATTTTGCATAGCTCGTTTTCTACGAACTCACAAAAGTAGAAGAATTGAAGTTGGGAGGTATATGCTGCTCAGCCATCAGTTTTGTTCTTTTCTTCATCTGCTATCAATTGGATAAAGGAAATCACATACTTCCTTTCCTTGTACCTCATGACACTCAAGTCCCATTAACAGGGGTGTATACGATTTGCAATGCAAGTCATCAGGAGAAAAGTTGCAGAACCTTGGTCTTCAAATTGATTGCCAGATTATATGTAGTGAATTGGATTGTATATGCTTGAATGATTATGTGTGTTTTGCTGGGTCTCTCTAATGAAAATTTTATCATACTTTTAACAGATATGGATTCCAAAGTCAAAACAATGATCAAGCTCATTGAAGAAGACGCAGATTCATTTGCAAGGAGGGCGGAAATGTACTATAAGAAACGTCCAGAGCTTATGAAGCATGTTGAGGAATTCTACAGAGCATATCGCGCATTGGCAGAAAGATATGACCATGCAACTGGTGTCATTCGCCATGCACACCAGACTATGTCAGAAGCTTTCCCGAATCAAGTCCCCCAATTATTTACTGATGATTCACCTGCAAGTTCTGTTTCTGGGACTGAACCCAAAACGCCCGAGATTTCAACCCCAGTACGTGCACTGTGTGAGGAGGATAATCTGCAAATGGATGCTCTGAATTCATCCAATTCTCACGCTATCAAACAGAATGGAGAATTTAAAGTTGATTCTGATTCTGTAACCAGAAGGAATGTAGAAGTGAGAAAGGGTCTCAATTTTGATGAGGTAGAGGAGAAAGAGCAAAGCATGCAGGACTCTGAGAATCACAGTGTCAAGGAAGAAACATCATCGATATCTGACAAAGTGGGTGAATCTGAGGGCATACTTACCTTGAAGGAAGCCCTTGCCAAACTGGAAGCTGAGAAGGAAGCTGGCCTTGCGCAGTACAAACAGAGTTTGGATAAACTGTCCAGGCTTGAATCTGATATCGCTCATGCCCGAGAAGTTTCCAGAGAGATCAGTGATCGTGCAAACAAAGCAGAAAATGAAGCTGTTATCTTGAAGGAAAAACTGTCTAAATCAGAATCTGAAAAGGAAGCTAACCTCCAAAAGTACCACCACTGCTTGGACAAGATATCTAATCTAGAGAAAAATCTTTCTAGTGCCCAAGAGGATTTGGAGGAACTCAACGAAAGAGCTAGCAGAGCAGAAACGGAAGCACAATCCTTGAAAGATGAGCTTACTAAGGTAGCTGTTGAAAAGGATACAGCTCTCGATAACTACATGCGATCTTTGGAGATGATTTCAAACTTGGAGAACAAATTACAACTCACTGAAGAAGATGCTAGAAGGCTGAAAGAGAGAGCAGAAGAAGCAGAAAGTGAAGTTGAAGTTCTAAAGCAAACTGTTTCCAAATTGACTGAAGAGAAGGAAGCTTTGGCTCTACAATACCAGCAGTGCTTAGAGACAATTTTGTGTCTAGAGAAAAAACTCACAAGTGTCCAGGAGGAGGCCCAACAGCTTAACGACGAGATTGATTATGGAGTTTCCAAGTTAAAGGGTGCTGAAGAGCAATGTCTTCTATTAGAGAGATCGAACCAGTCACTTCACTCAGAGTTGGAATCTTTGATGTTGAAGATGGGAACTCAAACACAAGAACTTACTGAGAAGGATAATGAATTGGGAAGACTTTGGGCTTGCATACAAGAAGAGCGCTTGCGTTTCGTGGAGGCTGAAACTGCGTTTCAAACTTTGCAGCACTTGCATGCTCAAACTCAGGAAGAGCTGAGGTCTTTGGCTTCAGAACTGCAGAAGAGGGCTGAACTTTTGACGACTGTGGAGTCCCATAATCAGAGTTTGCAAGATGAAGTTCTACAAGTTAAGGAGGAGAACAAGAACCTCAATGAGATAAATGAATCTTCAGCATTAACGATAAATGATATGGAAAGTGAGATCACTGGCTTAAAAGGAAGGAACGGGAAACTTGAGGAGGAGGTTGAGCTTCGACTTGATGAGAGAAATGCTCTTCAGCAAGAAATATACTGTCTGAAAGAAGAGCTAAATGATTTGAACAAGAATCACATTTCATTTTTGGATCAGGTGCATGCAGTAGGCATTAACCCAAGGTCCTTGGAACTGTCAGTTAAGGAATTGCAGGATGAGAATTTAAATCTAAAGGAAACTTGCTCTAGAGAACAAAATGAGAAAGTAAATCTCTTGAAGAGACTGGAAGTACTGGAGCAGCTTCTTGAGAAAAATTCCATATTGGAAACCTCATTATCAGACTTAAATGCTGAACTAGGGGTAGTCAGAAGACAAATGGAAGCACTGGAGCAATCCTGCCAATCCCTTTCAGAGGAAAAATCCTCCCTTCTTGATGAGAAGGCCACTCTCACGACTCAGTTACAGGTGACTAGTGAGAATCTGCAAAAACTCTTGGAGAAGAACTCTTTTCTGGAGAATTCCCTTTCCGATGCTCACGATGAACTTCAAGCCTTGAAGGCTGAATCCACGAGCTTAGAAAATTCATACCAATTACTCGAGAAGGAAAAAGCTGTGCTGATCAGTGAAAGGGATGACATAACTTCTCAGTTGGGAACCACCCAGACAAGGCTAGATGACATGTGTAAAGTTTATGGAGATTTGGAAGAGAAATATATGGCTCTGGAGAAGGAGAACGAATCCACTCATGGAAAATTAGAAGGGTTGCAGATTTTATTGGACGTAGAAAGGCAAAAACATGCCAATTTTGTCCAAAAGAACGAGCAACGATTCACTGCCGTCCGAGCTGAGATGGAGCTTTTGCAGGAAAAATCTCAACAGAGAAAGAGAGAACTTGGAGAAATGCTGGATAATGCCTTAAATTATGATATTGAAACATTTGTCTTGCGTAAGACTGTCCAAGATCTAGAAGAAAATAGCTACTCCTTGCTAATTAAGCATCAGAAACTCTTGGAGGAATCCAGTTTGTCAGAAAAGCTGATTTTAAAGTTAGAACAAAACTATGTTGAGCAAAGCGTTGAAATCAAATCCTTGTTTAATCAAGCTACTAGTCTGAGGGAGGGAACTTATGATGTTTTGAAAGCACTCAACATTGTTCAAGGGCACCCGTGCAATGATCAAAATGGGCAAGACCATATCTATCTCAACCAATTGTTGAGTAAAGTTCAAGATATGAAGGAATCCCTCCACCAAGCTGAGATGGCAAATCAGCAGCAGACGGTTGAATTGTCAGTTCTTGTCACATTGATTGGGCAACTAAGACTAGAGGCAAAGAATCTCGAGCTGGAAAAGAACACCGTTGAGCATGAGTTCAAGATCAAGACTGAGCAGTTCTTAATGTTGCAGAGTGAGGTCCATGAACTCCACGAGACGAATGAAAAGTTATTGTCCAAATTAAATGACGGGGATTGCAAAGAGGAAGCTCTACTGGCTCAGATAGAGGATCTACGTAGGAAGTTAATGAACATGCAAGATGCTTGTCAGGTTTTACATGAAGAGAATATAGACCTCCGTGGAGAGAGAAGATTCTTGACAGATGAGCTCCTACTCTTGGAGCAAAAGAAAGAAATCTTACAAGAGGAAAATTGTGTTTTATTTGGTGAAGTGTTGACTCTAGATAATCTTTCCTTCATTTCTAGAGACTGTATTGTCGAGAAACTTGCACTATTAAGACAACTTGGTTCTGATCTAAATAAACTTCATGATGTCAATGGTGATCTCATGGGAAACTTAAGATTAACAGAAGGGAGGTTGGAAAAATTGCAAATGGAAAATGCTCATGTCAAGGAAGGATTGTTGAAGACAGAGGAGGAGTTGAGGATTATCTCTATTGTCAAAGATAAGCTTAGTAACGAGGTTGAAAATGGAAAGAAAATGTTAAATCAGAAGGAATTGGAACATCAGGAAGCAGAACAAAAGGTAAATCTAGTGGAAAATAAGAATTTAGAGTTGACCAAAATTGTGGAAGATCTGAGGATGGAGTCCAACGAACTTAAGATGATTGGAGAAGGTCAAGAAAATCAGATTCTCAAACTATCTGCAGATAATGACCACTTGAGTATGGAGAATAATCGCCTGTGTGAAGCAAGTCAGGTATTGGAACTTTATCTGCACAAATTGCGTGGAGAGCATGAAAAGAGCAAAACCCGAGAGGAGAATTTGCATTCTGAGCTACAAAAGAAAATAACTGAGATTGAGATGTGGGAGATTGAGGCTGCATTGCTGTTCGATCAATTACATATGTCCATAGTCAGTCAGCTTCTTTATGAGCAGAAGTTCCATGAATTGTGTAAAACTTCTGCCGACTCTATAAATGAAAATGAAGGTCTCAAAATTCAATTGGCTGCATACGGCCCTGTAGTAATTTCCTTGGAGGAATCTATATCATCCCTGGGGAAGAATATCATTTTACCTGTCAAGCTTCAAGATTCTGAAGATAAGAAAATGGAGGTATTGTTTATTATTCTACATATATGTACCTAGTTTACATATAGTGTTTTCAGAACCTGAAAACTATAGTTCTTTAATGCTTAAATTAATGAGCCATTTTAAAACTTGTACATCCATGTCCTAGTAAGTATGCATCATACTGGCTACAAAAGTTGTGAATTAGTGGCTTGTAGAGACACTGCATGACAAAACATAGAATTAGGGAATTCTTGAAAAATTATGACAAGTGACATCTGAAATATGGCAATTAAAGAACATATAAATACTCATGTTAGATTAATTTAGATATAAACTACTTTTATGTGATGAAATTTTACAAGTAAAAAATCAACATAAAGCACTATCCAATAAAAAGTGAAATTAACAAATTAGATGAACATCAAATTATAGAAATCATATCCTTCAACATTCATTGATTATCTGAATATTTAAATAAATTCCATTTTACTTGAACATCCGAAACCTATATTTAGCTTTCTTTTATAAAAAAATTGTTCAAGGAGTGTGCATGATTCAGCAAGTGTGAGGTGGCATGACTGACATGAAAACATTTCTTAAGCTTCAATGCAGCCTGGTCTGTTGGTAATTCAATTTTTAGTTATTTATTTCCGTCTCCCTTTCAAACTCCAACATGTGTCCATTCATATTACTGACAGACCAATCTAGGATACTTGGATTTTCTTCAACCAAATAAGAACTTCACTTGATGTTAAAATGTTTGGTCATACTATAGTCAGATCCAGCACAGCTAACTAGAGCCATAAGTTTTGACTTTTTTAATTAGTTCCTTGGCTTTAACAGAGATATTCTTGCACTACATATCTTGTTGTCGTAATATAGCTGACTCTGTGAATATATAGCACATGCTTTTGGTTGGAATCTCGTGTAAATTTTAGGATATAGACATGGGTTTTCCTGAAAATAGTTCCTGAATTAACACGAGTGAGAAACAATAGATTACACATAATAATTGCATACTGTTGCATTCTTTTTGTAAGTTTCTAATTCTCTTGCGATTAGCTATTAGCCATCATACTGATCCCGGTTGGGTTTGATATTTTTGAGAAGCATACTCTGTTTCTCAAATTTCAGTATTGAACTTTGTCATGAGATATGGTACGGCGATGGTTGCACAATAGTAGTTTCCCTTCATTTCTTAGGATTATCTCCAGGTTTACATGGCTAGAATTTCTATATATCGAAGTTGCTGGCTGCATTTTCCACGTGCTTTACTTGTACTAATTGCTGGACTCCTCTTATTTGGTCATTTCTAGGGTTCTCAAGAGAGGAATTGTCTCGTTGGAAACCATCTGAATGAAAATGAAAACGCCGTGGTGCCCAACACATTTTCAGACTTGCAAAATCTGCGGGCGAGGATTCAAGCTATCGAACAGGCAGCAGTAGAAATATATCAGCTAAGGGCTCAAGAAATAGTTGATCTCCATGCAAAATTGGAGGGTGCAACAAGGCAAGTCGAGGAGTTAAAATCAGAATGCAGACTATATAGGAGAAACTTGAAGTCATCAACTGAAATCTCCGAGGCAGACAGGACACTTCTGACGAAAGACATCTTGCTCGATCAGATTTCCAAAAGTTCGTCTTATGGAATTAGCAGGAGAGAACAGATCGAACCTGATAATCAAATAATTTCACCAACCAGTGATAGAAATCATGATTTACAGAGTGTGAAATCAGTAAGGAAACAGAAAGGAGAGCCTCTTGGTTCAGATGGACTGATTGAAAAGGAGTTCAGTGTCGACAAGTTAGAAATTTCGAAAAGATTTACGGACCCCCTTCAAGAAGGAAACAAGGGCAAGGTACTGGAAAGGCTGAATTCAGATGTTCAGAAATTGGCTAATCTTCAAATTACAGTTGAAGACTTGAAGAGGAAACTCGAAGTTACTGAGAATGGCAAAAAGGGAAAAGCTGTAATCGAATGTGAGACGTTGAAGGGACAGCTCGAAGAAGCTGACATGGCCATCATGAAGTTGTTTGATCTCAATGGCAAATTAATAAAAAGTATTGAAGACAATTCTATCCCAGATGTTAAGACCTCATTCGACTCAGAAGATGATGGAGTCAAAAGGAGGAGAATCCCTGAGCAGGCACGAAGAATGTCCGAAAAAATTGGCAGGTTGCAGTTGGAGGTACAGAAGTTACAGTTTGTTTTGCTAAAACTTGACGAAAAGGACAATAAGGGAAAAAATCAGACATCTGAGACAAAACGAAGAATTCTTTTGCGGGATTATCTCTATGGCATGGGAAGAACAAAAAGCGGGCGAAAGAAATCACATTTTTGTGCATGCGTTCAGCCTTCGGCGACAGAAGATTGAGGTTTCAACACAATATATGCCTGTTAGAAGAATAGCTCTTCTTCATTTGCATAGTTTCTTTCTTTAAACATATTTTCCTATAGATATTCATATCTACATTTTCTGCCTTAAGAATATTATACAATCTTTAGGCACTTGTAAATGTTTAATGCTTCTAAATTGCCTGTACTTGATATAGTGAATAATTTTAAACCATGATCTGTCCTACATTGGCAAATCTGGCTGTGCAAGAAAAGAGAATAAATTTTTTCCAATTAACTATATCCTCTTCAATTTTTCATTCATTATAATCTATAGAAACTGAAATGTCTTATTGTTTCAACTTCTTTTTCTTATTTAGAACGGTCTACTCTCGTCAATTCTTTCACAATATAATCCAGTGATATTCAACCCTCTCTCTCAAACATTTCATAAAAGGGTTATTAGTAAAACTCACGAAAATGCAACGACAAAGAGTAAACCAAATTCAAATACATATGAAAAACCTCTATATGAAAAAAGGATATGTTTCGACTTTCGAGTCCTTTCTTCTGCATATATCTCAACGAAAATATCAATCACAATGCATGAACACCTTTATGAAAAAGATGACAACTTGACGTTATAACCATGATAATGCTACTGAGTAGAAAATGAAGACATCACGCATTCAACCAAGCTTAAATATAAAACAAGGTCAGATCAGTACAAGAATGTCGGCTTGGCAATGGCGCTAGATGTTATGAATACAAGAAGCCTTCTCTTTACAATGCTGCAAGAGTTTGGTCATGTTTTCTCTAATAGTTCTGCCTATCGGATCAATGTGCTTACAGCTCTGCCCTATATAATCTGAGTCGTGATGTCCAGACAAGACAACATCTGGATGCAAATTGTCTCCACAGTCGATTATAATATTATGAAGCAAACAACATACCAAGATAATACTAGGTAGTTTCCTCTTATCAGGCCTCCACATAACCTTACTCAGGATTCTCCAACCACCCTTCAGTTCCGAAAACGCCTTAACAGCAGCAGCTCGGGCCGCTTCAAGCATTTGATTGAATTCTAACATGGGAATTTCAAGATCATTATCTTCGTATGGAGTTATAAGCCATGGAAGAAGAGGGAAATTAGCACCACCTACTATATATTCTCGAATCTCCTCTCCTTTAGTCGGCATCCCGACCTTTCCATTTAACCGTTCGCCACTTTCACAAAGTTTGTAAAATCCAGAACACTTTAAAAGTCGGGAAATAGGCATGCCCCCTGGCCAACCCGTCACAATATCTAGAAATCGCATCTCATTATCAACGACCCCTTGGACGAACATGCTGTAATTTTTTTCTTGATCACACCAATCATCTGAAGTTTCAACAGCAGGAAGGGTCATAATGATGTGAGTAGCATCAATGGCTCCACAACAATTAGGCAATCCCGAAAATGCTTCAAATTTAGATTTGATTTCGTCCATTTTACTAGAATCAGGCCATTTGAGATGGTGCTTTGCCCGTTCTTCCATGGCCTCAATAAATCTCCAAGTGACCTGAGAAACAGTGGACTGTCCTACTCCAAACGAAATTCCAACGGAAACTTGGGATTCGCCAGAAGCCAATCTTCTCAACGCAATAGCAACTTGCTTTTCAACACTAAGGAGCCTTCCCTCAATATTGATGAGACCCGAAGGTGGTCTGGAAATAAGATCTTCTCTTACAAGTGAACAGATGTACTCAAAAGTTTTCTTCGATACCCGAAAGAAATATTTGAATCCTTCTTCCTCGTTGGAGGGTTCATTTGAACCTGCAAATTACAAAATAAGTTAACAAAGACAGTTTATGGAGAAATCAAAAGTTAAAAATCTACAATCAATTAATGAAGACTTTAAAGGAATGACGGACTCAACGATAGGCTAGAAATTTTGCGTAGTTATCAAGAATCAAATAAAACGTGTAAATAGAAACGGTAAATAAAGATCAAGAAACGTACAGTAAAAAGATGACTTGCTGAAAAATGCACCAAGAAAAAGGGAAACACACCTAGTGTCGGAGAGTTCTTACGCCAGAAAATATCCCACCATTCAGAATCAATAGCTCTGTTATCCATGGGAACTGAGCTTACACTCTTGCTCTTCTTTTTCTTCTTGATTTTGGTCTTAGTTTTGTTCTTCATTTTCTTGAATTTCATAGCATCATCTTTCTTGGGTTTTTTGTCGGGAGCCATCCCAGGCTCTTTTATCTTCCTAAATCGAATTTCACTAACATCGACAAGCAATGTTTACAAGAGAATCGACAGCAATTTTTTTTATCTCCCTAAATCGAATGTCACTAACATCGGCAAGCAAGATTGATTGTAAATAGCGATTTAAATGAATTCGTGCTTACGATTTCAGTTTTAAAAAAAAAACTGTGGCCCCACCCCTCATGTGTGTTGCCTGGCAAGTGTATGTAAAAAGAACCCCTGTACTTCTATCATTGTTCTTAGCTGAAACTGGAGAGGCGAATGGACGATTTCAGATGGGTTGGGCTAAAGTTGTATGTCGGAAAATATACAAAAATAGCATCAAATTACGTGGAGTTTTCGGACGGAAGGGGCAAAAGTTGTAGTGGAAATTACATAAATCCAAGTGTTCAAAGATTGCTCTTTAAAAATTAAGTCTAAAGTTTATTTATTCAAAAATCAGGTACAATATTAAAATCCTAATTTATCACTCTCTACTCCCTCTCGTCTTTCTCGCGCCTCCCCTCCTCTTTCCCTTCAAACCTCGGCAACCGATGATGAAGGAGCTGCTCCGACCGATCGACACCACACCACAAGCCCCCATCTTCGTCGACACTGCAGATCGAGTAGGATAAGAGAAGGGGTGGTGGTGTTGGTGTGAGGCAAAAGCGGTGGGAATAAGTTTTTTTTTTCTTAGTTTAATTTCTTCGCACAGATATGTGGAGTTGTGATTTGTGGTGGTCGATGGCTGAGGTTTTGATGTGGTTGCGTTGCGGTGCGGTACGATACAGTGGTGAGGTGGTTGGTGGTGGTGTTCGACTGCAGTACGGTGGATCTGTGGTGGCGGTCCGTGTGGTGGTGGTGGTGGTCTGTGAGATAATGGTGGCCGTGTGGTAGTAGTCGTTTTTTGTTATTGTTGTGGTGGTGTCGTGGCGAGGTTGACAGCGATGGTGGTTTTTTTTGGTGTTGTAGTGCAGACAGCGATGGTGATGATTGTTTTTTGTTATTATTGTGGCGGTGGTTGTGGTGGTATTGTGATGGGGGTGACCATGTTGGTGGTGATGTGCAGACAGTGACGTTAGTGGTTTGGGTGGGGATTGTTGTTGGTGGTGGTTGTGGCGGTAGAGGTGGCGGTGACGATGGCGATGGCGACGGTGACGACGGTGACGGTGACATGGATGAGACAAATAGTGTTTGTGACCAAGTATTGTGGTGGATCGGGATCGGGGGGACGGGTGTTTGGGTGTATGTGACCAATTATATGGTTCTCTGTGATTAACTATTAAACCGTGACATTAAAATTCGATAATTTGTGATTAAAAATATAATCTGTGACCAACACATTTGGAAATGTGTGATGAATAGATAAACTGTGATATATAATTTTTTAAATTTGTGATCTATAATTTTTTTGATCAGTGACCAATGAAGTAAATTGTGACCTATAAATTTTTTGATTTACGACCTCGAAATAATTCGTGATCGATCAATTTGATAATATGTGATCAATGAATAAGTTGTGATCTATAATTATGTATATGTGACCATTTAGCTGTATAATTGTGAATTTATTATATTTAAATAATAATTATTTTAATTAATTAACTAAATATCTGAGTGAGATCTGCTACATTACCAGGGAGGGTTTGACACCCTGATCACACACATGGGGGGGAGGGGAGAATTTTTTTCCATTTTTTATTCACGTCGGTCCCACACTCCATGTGAGTGTAGGTCATCCAAGTGGGCAACCAATTCGGGTAAAGTAGATTAATTCTATCTGAGTTTTGCATTTTTTAAACTTGAAATATGATTTTTGCATTGGTGAAACTTAAAACCTGATTTGTGAACTCTTCCCAAAGTTGAATGTCCTCGTTGAGTTTTCGAAAATTGATGGAAGTAGCACTAAATACGGTGAAAATAGCACTCTTTTGTAAACTATATCTTATTATCAAACTTTTATGATGCTGAGCATTGCCTGGAGAGAGAGATGTATAATTTCCCTCATTCTCTCTCACCAACGTCTCAAATTTTTATCTATTTGTTTGTTCTTTTTTTCTAGATGTTCTGGCAAGAAATAAATTATTTTACTTCTCAATTTCTTGTTTGAGGCGTCCGTGTTTTGTTTTAATAATTCAATTTTTAAACCAGCATTCGGTTAACAAGTTTTAATGCTTTGCTGATAAAACAAAACAACAAAATAGGATCTCGATCATAGTCGAGCAATATGCCGTTGCTCGAAAACTCTTCTTTTCTTAATTTATTCAAGAACTTGCTTTTGCTCTTCGTAAATAAGTTTCTGATTTCGACATATTTTTTCAAACTTCCAAAGCTTTTGCTCTGCAAACATGTTAAAAATTTACACATTGCTGCTATATTTCTTTAGTTCATCAGGAGAAGCCAAATTTGTCTTGCAAGTGTGAAGCATGTAATTGCAAGCTCCAACAGCCTCACCCACTGTCAAGAAAATCCATTCGTGGCCTATGGTTTCTATGAATTTTGAATTGTTCAGCTTCTTCATAACCTCACCACCAGGGTTGGCCAATGCAAGCTGCAAATGCACCAAAACATTCAAGTCAATATGATAAACAAGCTCTTATTCTTGGTCAACTATATAAATCTTTTTTCGTTGGTCAGTTTGATCTCACCAAGTCAACAACAAGAGTGTACGAGATAAAGAAGACTAACCTTGAGGCCTCTTCTATCCATTATCTTTTTAACCTCCTCAAGCATGCTAATCCCACTCGTATCAATGTTTCCAACAGCTGCCAATATCATATAAGAAGTCGAAATGTTGAATTTAGTTTTAAGTTTTTTTAGAGTTCACATCAGAACAGTATATCAGTAGCGTTTCTAAAGTTGATCACTAACCACTCATGTCAAGTATAACATATTGTAAACTCATTTTTCCTGATGATTTTATCTCATCTTCTTCATCATCGATCCATCTCAAAATTCTGGAATTAAATTTACAAGGAATAAGTTAGTAACACAAGAAATATTTCTCAAAATTCTTGCCAAGAGAACAATTAGACTACAATACCTTTCCCTCAAGTAACTTGCATTCGCAAAATAGATGGGAGCGTTGATCTCAAGTATCAAAATCCCCGAGACATTATTCGTGTTTGGATATTGATCAACACTTCGATAAATCCTAGTCTCAGGGATATTTCCAAGAACAAAGGTTCTTGGTCTTGCAACAAATAACAGTAGCCTGAGCACAGATAATCCAACCTGCATATCCATACACACAATTAGTTCTTAAAACCACTAGTTCCATAAAAAATTCATGCTCTTAGTGTTCAATAAAACTAGGTTCTTACTGCCAAGATTAGGCCAATCTCAATGTCGGCAAAAACGACACCCAAGTAAGCACTCATGCACACCAAGAAGTCGAATTTGTCTACTTGCCAAAGATGAATTGCAGCTTCATAGTCTATTAGTCCAAGCATTGCAGCAATTATAATTGAAGACAGAACAACAAGTGGGGTGTGGTGGAACAATGGTGTTAAGAACAACAATGTTATCATCACTGCTAATGCCATCACAATGTTAGAAACTGCTGTTTTACATCCTGCATTGAAGTTCACAGCTGACCTCGAAAATGGCCCTGGAAATTCGATTTATACAATCAGCATTTAGCACTTCAATCTGATATCAAAGGGGTGTAATAAAGTGCGGAGCCTAATATAATATACACTTTTCCCCTTGACCGCCGTAATATTTTCCTTCTATATAAAGGGCATTAGGATAAGCTCCACACGGTGTATCATAGTAGAGAGAAAGTGAGTTTCTTTGATATAGTGTAATTTAGATCTCAGGATCAAGCACGTAATATCATGTGTAGATTATTTGTTTGATTCATAACCAAAGTAATTAATGCTGGTCATAATATAACCGGATTTTGTTTCTACAAGTTAAATACAATCTATTTCTAATTCCGTCTATGTTTTTCATAGCTAGTCCGAGATAAGATTTAGTTTGTTGTTTTTCTTGTAAATACAACCTATTTCTCTATCAAACAACATGGCTACAAAGTCTAATTCTCAAGATAGATATATAATCCTTGAAATTTGGGTCGATTTTAATACTTTGGGATTCTAAATTTCTTGTCAATTTGATTCTTGAAGTTTTTAAAATTTCAATACATCATATGAACATAAGATGCCAGAATTCTGTTTGATAATGTGCACGTGATGTAGTTTTGTCCTTAATAGGAAAGAGCCATACCAGTAGTGAGGTAAGAGGAAGTGAAAGATCCAACAATGTTCATCATTCCAAAGGCAATCATTTCTTTGTTTCCATCAATGTGGTAATTCTTGAACATGGCAAAGCTTCTGCCCACTGCTATTCCTTCCTGTTTTTTCCATATACATTACCAATGTCACAAAAAATAAGATATGGAAACCCGTGCCACTACGGAGTGTCGGGTCGTGTATGCCCTTTTCTAGGAAAATGCTATGGGTCAATTATGTACCCATAGGGGTGTCCATACCCATAGCACAACCCCTTTTCTAACTATGTGAGGCCAACAGGATTTTGCCCTTTTGTCTAAATTTGTACAAGTTTCACATGTCAGGATGCTCGGTACATTCTGATACCTCTAGAAGAAGGTCTCTCTCCGTCCCCTACCACACCCACCCTCAGCCCACCCACCAAATTTATCACCACGGAAGACTACAAAGATTGGTGAAAGAAAAGATAAAACTTACTGCGAGAGAGATGATGCCCGTGACAATGCCAGTTTTGATTACTGTTGTCAGATATTGTGATCCAAATTCAAGATCCATAATTGATGGTGGATTTATCCCTTTCTTCAAGAATCCAATCTGTTTATATATTCAAATGCAGAATCATGTAAAATATTTCATATTCATGCACAATACAATTAAAAAAAGTTTCAAAGGACAAAATCAGTCAAGACTTTGTCTAAACCTGTCCACAGAAATTGCCAAACCGATAGCTTTTTTTCTTCCTCTTTTGGTTAAAGTTTTGATATGCAAAAAAGTTCTTTTTAATCAGAAGTTTCCCAATTATTGAGTAAGTGAAGGGCTCACCACTTGGACACCATGTTTTTCAGCATGGGTAAGGTAAACCAGCAGTGTTCCCAAGATAACTGACGTCAACGGAGCCGTTGCTGATATCCAGAAGAGATTTGGTCGCTTTTTGCTCTACACGTTTGATCCATAGTGTTAGACGGTATTATACATAGCAATAAATAAAATTTAAACAACTATTTTTTTTATCTGAACCTTATCACATACTATTGACTCGAGCTTACAAAACATGTTCGTGGACAATTGAAGCAGGTTAAGTTCGAAAATGATTTTTCTTAAAAGAAGCAAAAGTAAGCATGTTGGAGTTAAATTATAAGCCCAACTATTGGAGTTCATCCTTCTTCAATAATGGACGCGTTCCCTTTATTTGAATGTAGTGTATTATGCTCCAATACCAACAAACATTCCCAAAGATATGTATAGAAGTCTTGTCATTTTTCTTAATACAACTTGATTTGTAGCAATCACTTTCTGCAGTAAGTGGGTAAGTGATGACAAATTATTGGAGGAAAATGGAAAAAGTGATGCATTAAAATATCAATAACAAAGAAAAATTGTGTCACGCATTTTACTTACAATATATCTAGCTAGCAGTAGGTAGAAAAGGAAACAACATCCCAGCACTGCACTTTCCCATCTCCACTGTCAATAAAGCAATCAATATTAGTTTGAAAATAGATACAAAAAGTGTAAACAACCACTAAAAATATATACTTCAAATTATTTTGTTCTTGATAAATTTGAAGTCGTTGTTATATATATATTTTAGAGAGAGATATAGAGAGAAAAACCTTGTGAGTTTGAGAAAAAATCGAACGCATAACCGAGATAACATCAGTGGCATGAGTAAAATGGCTAAGGCCAAGTATCCCTTTTAGTTGTTGTAGGCTCACAACAGTGGCTGCACCACCCATGAACCCTACTATTGTTGCATGGGACAGAAAATCCACTATGAATCCTAACCTGACCAAAAAAAATTTATTAACGTTAATATATCCATGTGCAAAACAAGACATGTTACAATAATTTTCATTACAAACAAGCATTCTTCGTAAGATAGCCATGTGCAAAACAAGACAAAACCAACCAAAAATCCAAGTTTCTCATTTGTTATACAGTTGAGTTTTGTCTAATACTGTGTACGAAACATGAGTATTACGGACCTGAAAATGCCTAGAGCTGCTTCGAGAAGCCCGGCAAAGAGTGTTGCTGTGAAAGCAAGATGAATATAGAGTGTTGGGTTCTCATTTATATTCACTACATCACTTATCATTGAAGCTGTGAGAAGTGATCCAACAGCAACAGTCCCAACAGCCAAATCCCTTGAACTTCCCATTACTGCATAAACCAATGGAGGAACAAAGCTCGAATCTGGCACACCAAGCGAGCAAAAACTAGATCAAAATCGCATGTTTTGTATGCTAGACTAGAGATATAGAATTAAGGAACAAAAGGAACATTTAAATCCTGTCTAATGTTCTAAAGATAAACGAGATTTCAACTTATTTTTCTTTAATACCCGTCATTATTGCCAACATGAATAGATATATGTGTCTATTAAATGATATTAAGTGATCTACATCTCAAATGTAAGGATAAGAGTCCATTAAAAATGTTGAATCGTGTAACAGCACCTATACTTCTACACGAATAGAACTAGTCGCCAATCATTCCGTGAGTGGCTTGTTTGGGGCACGTGCATCAAAAAAGATTTGAACTTTTTTTTTTTCTCTAAAAAGACTGTAAGATTTACCTTACGGTCCTTGCCAACTAATACAAGAACAATAGTACTTACATAGGCCTAGAATTGGAGGCAAATTTGCAAGCTTTGCATAGCTTATTCCTTGAGGAATAGCAAGGCTGGCTATGGTGATTCCAGCAATAAGATCAGCCCTGAAGAACTCCAAACTATATTTCCGACCCCATTCGAGTATTGGAAAAACATACTGGAGACCCAATATGAACCTCCTCGCCGGCGGCTGGTTCTTGAATTGCCGGAGTGGATCGTCCGGAAAAAATGTTTCCTTTAGATTGTTCTTCAATGACTTCGTAAATGGCTGTGGTGGTGGAATTGCTACACTGTGTACACGCTCAAAATCTGTGTTACCCATTTTCAGGCCAAAATCAATGCTTACAGAGAGAAGAAAGAAAAAGATGAAGAAGAAGAAGGTAGTGTTATGGGGCTACGATGGAGGGGGCTTTATATAGTAATTAGTAATTAGTGGAGTAGTCCATCAATATTATTTGAGTGAGGTGTGACGTAACGCGTATATGACCACGCGTATACATATTTACAGACAATATAATCACGTTTATGTCGAAAATAGTAAATCTATGATAAAAGAAACCAAGAAAATTTTGAATAGCTCTTAATTTTGTTGGTGGAAGATGAAAAAAAATTGGTAAGCCATACTTGAGTAAGCATAAAGAGAAATAAAGTTGCTTTTAAGTAGGTTGGTTAAATGGACGTGTTTGCACCAAAAGTTCAAAACAAGTCGATCCTTCCATGATTAAAAAATCCTCAAAACGTTAAAAAATGGTCGATCATTCATGGACAGAGTCTAAGTAAGTTGTCTTCTACATTTTGGTGTGGCTTATTTGATACTTATAAATATGAGTGATAAAAATTATTTATTTAACTATTTAATTAGTTCACGTACAAGTGCGATTAGAACTAGTAAAAGAATCTCGAGAAGTATTTAAATAATCTAATTCCATTTGAGGACAATCTATCAAACAAAAAATCACCGTTATATATGATACAATACATATAGGTCATGTTTGGTACGAGTTAAACGATCAATATTAACCACATTTTTATGAGTCTTACAGCTTTTTAACCATACATTTCAAAATCTTCCATCACAATCTATAAAAATCTAATTTTAATTCTCGCCAAACACCCTCATAATACGTTGCATGTTCACTTTTGTTCTTTTTTGGAGTGAAAAATAGAGAGCATTTTCGCATCAATCTTGCTCCCTTTCTTGTAATTTGTATCTTGGACCGCATCATTATATTAATGTCAAATTAAATGCATATTCTAGTGGAGGTATACTATATTATGAAAATCGATGTAATTAGAATTATATTGAAGTATTTTAAGTGTAACAAAAAAAATTTAGTATATGGAATTTGTTATAGATAAGATTATAATGCCACGTATCTTATAATTATATTTTCTTGACCTTGAAAATCTTACTACATATTTCCCCCATTAATGGTTTGACATTCATGCAAGATAAACATTATCTAGTGTAGTATTTAACTCGGGTTTTTAACTAATTTTACTATGCTTTATAGATATTATTGTTCACACGAGTCACGATATTTTGATACTTAAGTTAGTAAAACGAAGTGATGTGAATGGAAAGATGAATAGAAGGTGAGTGTGAATTTTCCCACATAAGAATGAAGATGACGATGTGTTATGTTTACCTAGTATGGTCCAAGTGTCACTTGAATATGATTAAGGTTGCATGAGCAAATATAGGTTGATCGGGTAGATATTGAAATTAATGGGATTCGAGATTTAATTGTATAAAGATTCGGAATCTTGGTGAACTTGAATTGTCAGCTTTCAATGATGCTTTATCTAATCTTTAAAGGATCATTGATGTAGATTTTCAACTTTTAAAGTGAGATAAGTCGTGATGTTAAATCTCAAATCGCACGTACCGTAATTGGATAAGGCGTGTCTCAAACTCTTCGACTAGATATTTGCGAGCCATAAGTAAACTCAAATTATTCTCGAACATCGGATTAAGTATTTTTCTAACCCCATCATATCTTATTTATCAAAAATCCAATATATAAAAAAAAATAAAATTCTTGGGAAACTTTTTATTCTTCCCTTTACCTAAAGAAGCAAAGTGCTACTAGCTCACGTTTAATCTAAAGTTGGCGGTCGGATGCATTTTCCCTACGTGGCTGACGTGGAGCTTTTCTATTGGCTAATTTAATTTGGTGTATATACACATGTCATATAATAATTCAAGATTTTAAAATGAATTCAAAAATGATACTCGTGAAATTGAAATTTTAAAATGTTCTTTGTCATATATACTCTACTCTATCGTATGCAATTGAAATTGAAAATTTTTACGTCTCTTTACAAAATAAAAAAATATACAATAGAAAAAATTATAATCGAACTCCATAGAAAGCCGACTTGGATTAGTGGGTTCTAAGGAAAACTAGATGTGACTATCTTTTCTAAACGAAATGACATTTTAATTATTAAAGCATTCTTTAATCTTACGTCACTAAAATAAACATTGCACGCACTTTTCATATCAACTTTTTTCAAATCAATTTTGAATATTCAAACATAGGACGTGTTCGGTAGAAATTAAAATCGGATTAAAATTAAAAAATTAGACTTTTATTAGACGGATGGGACTCAATAACGACTATATTTTCAATTTTAATTGAATTTTAAGTAGGACCAAACACGCCCATATTAGTAAATCAACTCAAAAAAAAAAGAGTGGTAAATTTTTACTAAAAATGAAATTTCACAAGTTTTGTACCATTTGGACTATCGACTATGTCGTGGGCAAATGGGTCAAATGTGGGTCAATCTTGAAAACGAATCGGGTCAGCACAAAAATGCGGCCCCATGAATCCGCCAAGTTTGACGGATCTATTCGTCCACGGTATATAAAGTGACCGCAATAGCAGCGGATCATTTGCTTTCATGTCTTACTTCTCAAGTAGGCCCCCCATCCAGATTAAGCCACGTGTCACCATTCCATTTTGTGGTATACACATTGTAACTAACTGTGGGCCAGACCCAAATAATCACCATCGATCAATAAACGAAAAAAATTAAATTCTTTTCCGACGAAGAGTACATTTCAATTAGGAAACGATGAGATATTTGAGTTGAAGAGTAGCTTTCGAGAGTTTCGATTTCACTTGCTACTCGACTAAATAAAAAGCGTCGATTTCTGGACGTCCTAATCACACGATTTATTATAGTATTTATAAATACTGAAAGAAGTTTTAAATTGTCAAAAAAAGCCAAATTAGAAGGAATAATAGTGAACAAGTCCGACAACTCAACTCAACTCAAGTGTCGTGTTAGGTGCAATATCACGGGACACTAAGCTTGTTCCTACATGACAAAAAGGACACCAAAAACAGTACCTTATCTACAGCCTATTCATATTATTGCAATTGGATTTATACTTTAAGCAATTATTGCAGTTGTATTTATTCTTTAAGCAATTAGTAACCTTAGTTGAACTTCTAGATAACGGTGCATTGAGTATGGTTAAATAAAATAATTAATAAATTTCATCGTGATGACTAAAAAACTTTACATCTAGCTTATATCGAAAAGTTAGTGAATCGTTAAAATAAGTAATATTATGATGAGTAAAGTATCGAACTCACGAGAACTATTTATTTTTTTCCCTGAAATTCATTTTTTTTCCACCTATTTTCCACCCTACCAATCAAACGGACCCTAATTGAAGTTGGCATTTGACATAACACTTTACAGCCAAGTCATATTGACATACTTGGTATAATCCAAATAGGAGCCAAGAGAAAGAAGGGAAAGTGTCACCTCGATAATAATATCAAGTACAAGTCCAAAATTTTACAAGCTTAAGCGAAAGCTCCACTAACTGACTAACAACATATAAATGTCTCCTAGTGTTATGGAGACCGACCTAACCTCAACAAAAATAATGGAAAAATAAAAGCTTGATATAAACACAAGTGGCCAATTTGTCGAGTAGAAGTCGACGATTTCATCTAATTTTTCAACCACATATTTTATTAACTTATATCAAAATCTACACATCTTTTTGATGGTTAAATACTATAAAATGGCTTTAGTTCAACGAAGAGTTGATGCGGATTTTGACCTCCACAATATTATTTATTTGTTATTTTCCACAAGCCAACTCTTTCTGTCGGGAAAAACCCTACTCGAGTTCAAAATATTCCCAGATAAAACCTATACATACAGTGGTAAATACTTTAGCAGTTGATGGTGCGCGGCGGCACATCAAATATAGTTCACTTTTTGTTTTTTCAAAAAGTTATTTCAATAATGCATAAAAAGTCAAATGTATTTCTTGGTAAATAATTATCTACACATCATTATTCATTTGGTAATCATCCATGGATTAATAACACAATAAAAAAATGACCAAACTGTGTTATGGCGATGGTACACGTCGACATTCGTTTTCATCATCTTTTTCATATCTACACATTTCAACGTTTTATTAGAAAAAAAAATTTGGTCCAGCACGCCCCACTAATACACCAACATCTATAGTTTATTTTAGTAATCAAATGTTTAAAACGTGTACAATTTTTGTAATTAGATTGCCAAAAGATTTTGAAATTACGAGGTTTGATCCAAACTATACCTAGAGGGGTGAATAGGTGATTATGCGGAATTAAAAATTAATAATTAAATAGCAATACGTCACTTTTAATTATTTTTAGGTGGTTAATCAAACAGTCCAATTTTTCTATGTTGAATTATTGCAATTATATGAAAACAGTAACAACACACAAATGATCACGGAAAAACCCTAATTGGGTAAAAACTCCGGGCACTATGTCGGTCACGATCCACTATAAACGAATTATGAACTTACAGTCCGCCAGATACTACGACAAATACTTTCTGACCTCCGACTGCAATTCCCACAACCCTCCTGGATTGCGTGCTCTTGCATCAATTCCCGACTTTATGAATACATCTATCTCCGGTGGATCAACGAAAAACTCCGCATTCTCTAACAACTGGAACTCCAATCACCTTCCCTTGATCTTCAAAACTCTGATAGATGTTTATGAAGTAACAATTTGGTATTTGGATTAAGTGAGTTTGATGTTTTTACCTCCAAGAACAAATCGAACAAACAAGGTTGAAAGCTATGAACGAATTTGATGAAGTAGATATGAAACAGTATACGTTCTCTCAATGTTCAACCTTAAAAAAATCGTTCAGAGGCGTGCTGGTAATTATATTGTAGGTTTATGGCTGAATGGGTCGAATAAAAACCTTTAAAAATGCAAATTAAAATTCTCCGAATAATCCTGTCGCTCGAGCTAGAGTTAGCGATAGGCGAGCGACGATGTTTCTGTTTCTGCCGCTCGAATAAAGTTATGCCGACAGTTTAGCGAAATTGCGTAGCCGTTTTTTCCTTCTTTCCATTCCCGAACCCTAGACTTAGGGTGTGTTTGAAACCCATTTTTTGAAGATAAAAATTTTTAGAATAGTGATTGATGGGAGAATGTGTGGTGGAAGAGTTATGAAAAATTTTAGATTTGTGNTTTCTGCCGCTCGAATAAAGTTATGCCGACAGTTTAGCGAAATTGCGTAGCCGTTTTTTCCTTCTTTCCATTCCCGAACCCTAGACTTAGGGTGTGTTTGAAACCCATTTTTTGAAGATAAAAATTTTTAGAATAGTGATTGATGGGAGAATGTGTGGTGGAAGAGTTATGAAAAATTTTAGATTTGTGTGTAATATTATTTTATTGAAAGAATGTGTGGTTGAAATGAAGTAGGAGAAAAAAATGAGAATGAGAATGAGATAGAGAATGGGTGTCAAACATGGGCTTAATACAACTCAATTTATAATATTTGCAACGTAGTCCTTGACTTATAATTCCCAAATGCCCAATCACTAATTTAACACCTCGTTCCTTCCTCAAACAACCTCATCCATTTCTTCGTCTGATTATTCGCAAGCTATGCGAATGGCTGAAAGCCTGAAGCCTCGTTCCACCAGTTAGTCGTTCCCTTGCTCCGTCCGCCTCGCAGTCGTCGTGCGCCTCCTCTGCTCTCCAGTCTCCTCCAGCCAGTGGCGGACCCCGCACAACCCGGGCGGACCGCGAACGTTGACCAATCAAAGTCAATAGTCAGCGATCGTAAAAGCGAGTTCGATTATTAATATTTAATTATTTAATATATATGAAAATGCAATAAAAAGTAAACATTATATATATATATATACACACGTACTTCAATACAGCCCAAAATACTAAAGAAATACACAAGACAACCTACTCCGTAACTGTGAT
Source organism: Fraxinus floribunda (assembly GCA_903798395.1). Lineage (NCBI taxonomy): Eukaryota > Viridiplantae > Streptophyta > Magnoliopsida > Lamiales > Oleaceae > Fraxinus > Fraxinus floribunda. Next base: position 113 of record CAIGRS010234780.1, on the reverse strand, counting down.
CTTAGACAACTGTATTCTACGAGACCTCATGTTTTGAAAACGTTGCAATATTGTCTCATTCTCAATTTGTCCAAAAATCTCTTTCTCCGTGTAAACCACCAAATTGTCGTTTA
>CAIGRS010234741.1:0-11565 GCA_903798395.1 Fraxinus floribunda | reverse complement strand
TAAGATAAGCACTACCATAAAAATGGGCCTTGAATGATTCGGGTTTTTAGAAACTCCAACAAATAAACACCGAACTGAACTTAAAACAAGGAATATGAAACGTGAACCAAGAACAAGAATGGGAAACTTATAGAACTCAACAATCAGCCACGTTTTTTTTTTCACCAGCAAGAACGCAACAAATAGATGGAAATGAACAACCTGTTTTCAGCAACCCAAAATGTTCTGATACCAAATGACTTAGACCCACTTTGTAAACCCACAAATTCAATGAAAATGGAACAAACAAAATCTGGTTTTTGCTACGAATGTGAGGTAGAAGATCAGATTAGAACCTTAAGGAAACAAAGGCCTTAAAACCCCAACCTTGAGATGCCACACAGGTTGATCACTCATTTGATAAGTCAAATTTCTAGCATTCCATCGAGAACACAAGAAAGCAAAGCTAGAGCTTTTCTCCATGAGCTTCAAAAACGTTCTTTCCTCCCCAAATGTCATGGCTGCTCCTTTTAAGCAATAAAACCTAGCTAAATGAAGAAAGAAAACGAAATGGGCCTAAAAGATGTGGATTAGGCCAATTGATCAAAACATAAAAGAGCCCATAGTTAATTAAAGACTAAAATGAAAATTCCTAAATAACCCTTGTACTCTTCTTGTCTTTCCAAATATTGTACAAAAGATAAGTGACCGTCCTTAGTGAAGCTTTGGAATCTTTGAATTTAGTTCTAGAATCTTCTAGCACTACCTCTTTGTATTGCACTTCCATGATCAAACCTTGTAAAGCCTCTTTCATCCTCTTTGTCCTTGCCCTAGTCCAATGGACCACTAATTCCTTGCAAAGGATCTTGAGAATATTTGTGAGCATCAACTTGGTCAGAATCAAGTATGATGATTACATATCATTATGTACATAAAATATAACTAAAAGATATTTTCTTTGCATTAGTCTATCATAGAAATACTACAAGTGTTTGGTTCCAACGTGATAATTGAGAACCTCAACAAATGAGGTAGTTGTATAACTATCTTGATCTCATATTTTCAACCAACAACATTAGATGCTCAATGCATCTATACCAAATAATTTACTCACTCATCAAGATATACTATATAAGTGTAATAACTATTTGTGCTCGACTAACTCTTATCCTTAGTCAATATTTGCATATCTATTCTAGTCACAAGTTATCTCTCGACAACAAATAGAATAATTGACAGCAGTACCCTTTAAGTATCACAATACCCTTTCTAAGGATAACATTTATAGGTACTTACTAGATTAATAGCATGAAAAATGTTAGGACAAGTATACTGATATCATATACTTCTAACTCCTAATCGTACTGGATATGGTTTTGGTAGGAGCCAGACAAATCCTTAATTTCCAGTTTACTCCAAAATAGGTAGAGGATACTGGATATGGTTTTGATAGGAGCCAGACAAATCCTTAATTTCGAGTTTACTCCAAAATAGGTAGAGGAAAAGCTAATCCCCCCAAGCAAGGTTGTACCAGGTTCTTTGAATATTTGTTTGTGCAACTATAGAATCCTTTAGACATATATAAAGACTTACATGGTCTATGTCCGTTATTGGAGTTGATAGGATAGCAATTCTATAGTTGAAAATATTACAAAATCTTTATAATGTACAACTCATATAACAGAGCAAGAAGACTAGAATAATCTTTTAAAACAAGATATACAATTTGCTAAACTCATGTCCTTCATTTAAATAACTATTAAGCACAACATTTCAAAATGGTCTTAATACACTCCTCATGTTTAGCCAAAACAATATCATCAATATCAAAATTAGAATTACAACATACCATCTGACCTTTACATAAATACAGTGATCTTCATCCACATATGATGAAATTTTGTACGAGATTTAAAACTTATTAAAACTCAAGTACTACTGTTAATATGATTGTATTAGGCCATGAGTGTAACTATAAATTTACCACAATATTAAAAAAGCCTTTAACATATAATCTATAAGTTGATCGATGTACATCTCTTTATACAATTCTCAATTGGAAATAAAAATATAACCTCTAGGTCTATTTGGTGTAACTCTAAATTTAAACATATTATCACAACTAGTATCGACATGCAGAAGAATCTCACTATCATGAAAAAGATTTATCTAACTTAATACACTCACTTGAGTATAAACTTTTTTATTTCAAAAAATTAAGTTTTATTTATCATAAACTCATTAGTCTTCCACTTAATTTTTGAGAACCTGAATATTCTAAATAAATTTAATGTCCAATTAGAACTTCTATCATATCCCAAATTAGGTTAGAATTCTATATATCATATGTATTTCTATTACTTTCCTTAATTTTTCCTCTATGAATAAGTAAGGAATTTTCTAAAGCAAGAATCATTGACATAAGAATACTTGAAATTAGATTGCTCCCACTCAAAAATAGATTACTTCCACTTGAACAGAAGCTTAAAACAACTCCTTTATGTTAAACTAATTCAACAATACGCATGATATAAATTTCACTGATATTCTGCAAACGTTTCTTCCCTGATAGGAAAAATATCAATGTCACATATTTGTGATTCAATATTCACCCAAAATTTTACTTATAAACAAGTACCATTTGGACTATCATGTTTATCTCATGGAGATATATCTCGTTCCTAATAGGCTCATATTTCAAAACTCATTATCAAGAACATTTTCAGAGTCTAAGATAACCCATATTTGATTATCTGTGTCCAAAGCTTATACAATTTTGAAAGTATTAATATTGAGAGAACTTCAGTAAGTGATTGATTTCAGTTAACCAACACTCTTCCTAAAAACAATTACGTAAATTGGAATACGTTATTTCAAGCCTCATCATATCTAGCAATACTACATTCATTCTACCCAATAGACCATATAGTTTTTGACAAACATGGAATGGTCAATCCAATAAGAGTTTCTCTTTCATTACATAGATCATTGAACTCTCACGATAGAGATTCACGATCTCAACCAATTATCAAAGTTCTCACTTTCATAATCTAATTTCTACTCCACTTTAATAAGTCCAAATCAATACAATATCTTCAACTTAACAAAATCAGAAATATAACTGAAATGCGTAAATCCATCTATAATAAATTTAATGAAAATTTAAGGTTCCAACTCTATCTCTCTTAATCATAGCCGCAAAGAAATTCAGATGGACTAACTTTATCGAAGTTTAACTTTTATAGTCTTTGAATGCTTTTCATAAGTCAAACCTCAAACCATTGCATAAATATCCAAAACCATAATAAACGTCACCACTGTTAGTAGGAACTAACTATCAGAAGTTAAATACCACTCTTAGAAGAACAAGAACAAAGATCAAGTTTAGTGGAGTCTTTGATACTATCAATGAGGATGTCAATTTCTCCACTTGCAACATTAAGTTGCACAAACCAATCATATAAACCTCCACTCTATATTTATTATTGGTATATATTTATTTTGTACCAAGTGAAAGACTTGACAATATACTAAAAACACATCTTGGTCTCACATAAAGTGAGTTTTTAACTTTTGAATCTAATATCCACACAAAATAAGATTCAATATATAATGTTTGATACATAAACAACACTAAGAGGAATTTATTTAAGTGCAATATCCTTTAACATAAACAATTTCGAGTTAAGTTATTCAAAATCGTATAGTTGAAGCATTTGAACTTTTATATTATTAACCCTCTACCAAAATCACTTTCGTGTACTTGCTATCTGATATGTTCTTCTGGTGCCTTTTTTAGTTTCCTCATACCACATTTATTTTAGATCATTTAATTCCTAAGACCCAAAGTCTTATACAAACTAGAACATTGCTACATAAGCATGTCTTCAAGACAATACCAAGTTGCACGTCTTTTAATTCAACACAACGAGTATTATCAATAAAAAAAATTGACGCATCAATTTGTAAGTCACATTGACCTTCGAAGTTCTCAACTATTGAGAAGAGACTAGTTTGAAGTCACTACTTATCTAAAAAAAGTCTACACAAAGTTAACCACCTTAGCTCAATCACCTTCGAGAACTTATCAAATAAAAAGCTCGAGTACTATAATATATCTTCTTCCGTACTTGACAAAGTTCTTGATCTCTATTCTCTAGAGGTACGACTGGTATCAAATCTTTATTGTGTGGTTGATGCTCTCTAAAGCATCATATTCTTCATGTACACCAAAATCTTATCGTGCCAATTATTGTCTCATTTAATTTATCACCTTTATAAGAGTCAACAACTATAAATATTTTATTCCTTGATCTATCAAATTTTAAAGACAGTTAATCTTAATCAATGCTCATTTATGCACATATAACATTTTTCATATAAGCAAATTAACATATATGATAGTTCAACATTAAGCACAGAGTCGAAAGTTTACTGTGTTTTCAATCATTCTTATCATTTCACTATTCATAACGTAAAGCTCCTTGAGTTCTACACGAGAATTATATTAATTCTTCCAACTTTAGAACTCCCACTCCGTTGGTGAATCAAATATTTTTAGGTGATATTTTCCCTAAATCTTTTAGCCACCAAACTATCACTCAAATGACAATTAATAGGTCTAAGTAAGAATTTCAGTAATTCTACTGACCTTAGCATTTATTAATTAATTCAAGAATTTCAATAATTCTAAAGCTCACATCATTTAAGTTTTATTATATAGAAAATCTCAAATTCACTTGAATCTCTGTTGCTCTACAGTCCCAACAAATGGGGGAGTGACATCATAATTCTTATATTTTGATTATCACAAAAAAATGTCCCATAATTATTCACAAGTTCTATCAGGTTATGCACCAAATCAATTTGTATTATCCAATAAACACGTAGCTTTTCGATACATTCTGTACTAAAAAACTGCTACTATTCTCTCTTATAATTCTAAAAAATGTGCATCAATCTAGCCACATCGAACTAAACACGAAATATTAGAATATGACAAAATGGATTGCATAACCACATTAAGACCAACATCACTCAAGAACGCGGGAACGTGATATTATTTAGAATAGAAAATTTTGATACTAAAATCGTATTTTTCCGACTTATATACAATTTTCTAGAAATTATTTACAATTGGACGTATCAAAAATACTTTTAAAAGTATTTTTTTTATTCTAAAAAAATGAGAGCTTCTCAAAAATTTACTACCACCAGGGAAATACTACTTGTTAAATATTCTTGATTTTAACAAAAAAAAAAAAGACTTTAATCAAGTTAAAAAAATATTTTTTTGATACTTTTTACAAATTTATTTTAATTATTAAATTTGAAAAAAAAAACTGTTCTAAAAAATAATTTAATCGTACAGAAAAATCAAGAATATTTCGTTGACCAAATTTCAATTTTCAGTTTGACCCCATCGTGCCCCCACCCGTGAGTCAAAAATAATTTATATATACTTTTTTATTGGGGACAAGTCACACACTCCTCCATATGCAAACTATGGTCCTTTTTGGCCCTCTTTCATTTTTATTTTTTTTCATCTTTTCTACTAATTCTTGACGTTCCGAGTTTATCTATTTAATCAGAATTTAGAAATTATATACTAAACACCATGGTTGGGACACAAACACAATGTACATAGAATGAGGGTGAAGATAATCTATTCTTCATCTTCTTAAATTTTAGATTTCGATCCAAACTTCAAACCCATGATTTCTTCATCTTAAGTCCAAAGTTTGATTTCTTTATATGGTTGAAAGCTCATTGAAATACATTTTCAACCATACCAATAACAGCATGAAAATCAAGGAATAAAATATAATAAAATTTTAAAGTCTCTACCATTTTAGTTAGGGTTTCATTTTCTTCAAAAATATAAAACAAAAAATTCCGAAGATTTGCATATATGATCGAAACCATATAAGAGACATGCTTTAAAAATTTTGTGTATTTATGTTTCATGTTTCGTGACATACCATTAAAGAAGTACTTCTTGCTTCAACAAAAATATCATACAAGCAATTTTCATCATAATTATCCCTTTTCAGCAGTATAATATGCAAGAAAAATAATCTTTATGGCCCTGATATCAATGAAAGAATTCTTTTTAATGCTGGGTAGGTGACCTATAGCACTTTTTAGTGTCAAGCTAAGCAAGGCAACTTTGAATTGTCCCTACATATGACAACAAGCTTTATGAGACTTATCCAAACTTTGAAGACATGAAAACACTACATATGGCCAAAGAAATTTGTAATTAACCCAGATCATGAATCGGTGAAACATCTCAAGGCTAATGTAAGTTGAACAAAAGACATGCCAGATGAATGGTATTGAGACTTTTCTCTATGTTGTTTGATAGTAAAATGGTGTAACGACCTGAGCTTTGTACCTAAGCATTAAAATGAATGTGTCGTCCACTTTGGATGAGCTTGAGCCCATCTTATCACTCACGACTTTCTTCGCATTCCCCAATATTCCAACCTATATGACATATACCTTATGAGATATTGAAGTTGAATCCTGATACTGATTGGACAAGTTACACTCTCATTGTCTTTTGAATGATTGAAGTTTAAAAAGCTAAATGCAGTAGTTCCCGACAAGCTAAGAAAGTAGAGTGAGTGACAAGAAGACCCCCTTTTCAAAGCCTAATGACTTCTCTACTATGATAGAGTATGGTTCACAGCCCGACTACTACGGCCTTTTGAGACTTCATTGCCAATCATTGCATGTTTAACCGTAACATAAGGCAATGTAAGATGGCACTCCAGTGGGTTCCATTAATTAAGGTATAGACGTATATCCTCAAATTGAAATGAGACCATTCCATTTCTTTTTAATTCTATTCATTTAGGTCTACCGAATGCCTCTTATACAAATTAGCCTCTTGCATGGAGTTGGAGTCTTCCTTTTTAAGATAATTCATAAAAAACTCCCCTTTTATGGGGAAAAAAAATCTATCAAACGCATTGGCCTCTATTGGTCTAGCACTAATTGCATTGGCCTCTAGAGGTGGAGAGTAAGTCTTCTTTTATTTTCCCTTAAAACCAATGGGCTCTGTTAGTACCCTAACAGATACTATTACTGTCTTCTTCTGCTTGGATACTGACCAATTAGCTATCTCAGTAGTGGTGAAGAAACTCATTTTTCCTTTTCAGTGAATGTAGTTTCGAATTGCACAATTGAGTAAGGGCTATTACCGAGTGGATGAGCTCTGGAGATGGCATAGTATATCCTAAATACTTTTCGAATTGAATTTGGTTGTCTTGTTTAGCGATATATAAGCAAACGACCCCAACATAGTTGTTGATCCATTATCCAGAAGCTATGTACTTCTTACCTCTTTGAGCGGTAAATTCTTGGTAGAATCTATATTCGTGGTAGTACATTGGTTTAGTAAACTAGCACTTTTCATTCCATGCCACAAAATTGATGATACCACAAACATGGTTTAATTTTCAGACAAATAATGTAATTCCATGTATACCTTGGAATATTATGTCTAACGGGAAAGTTATGTTCCTTAGCTACTTCTAGAATATTTTGTGGGGGTAAGTTGGGTACCAAGTTGTTATTTTCCACTACATCTTACCCACAAAGATGGACAGGCCGAAGTAGTTGATATAACACAAACACAAATTTTGTGAAATATTATCAATAAGAAATTGAAAACACGGGAGGATTGCTTCCCATGCATAGAGTTTGCATACAATAGAACCATGCATTCTACTACCTATACTCACTTTGAAATTGTATATGTCTTTAATCCACTTATCACTTTGGATTTAATTTATTTACCTGTTGATGAAAGATGTACTTTGGATGGGAAGAAGAAGTCTAAATTGGTGAAGTCAATCCATGAGAAGGGTTGTCTTTAGATCGAACAGAAGAATCAATGTTATGCTTCTTAAGCCAGTAAAGGACTATTTTCAGCCCAAAAAAAAAAGGACTAATTTCTTAGAAGGGATGGACCATTCCAAATTCTTGAGAAGATTAATGACAATGCTTACAAACTTGACTTCTGGTGAGTATTATGTATGTTTCTTTTAATAATGCTGATCTTTCTCTCTTTCACATGATGATGATTTGAGGTCGAGTATCATAGAGGGCTGCTAGCAAGGATTCTTTACGTGTTCCAAATGGATCGATAACGAGGTAAGAGCAAATAAGATCAAGAAAAATATGCAAGGACTTATTGACCTACTTGGGCCAAAAGTTCAAGTGCAACAACCAAGACACCAAAGGGGGGATGGGGCTGAGTTGGGAAGCCATGTACATAAAACTATCATTTAGCATGCCAAATGCTTAGTTTTTTTAAACCCGAGGCTAAACCTATTGTTCACCATACGCATGCAACATAGCCATGTGCACGCATGGTTAGTCTGAACCAAGGTGGGAAGATTTCGAAGTATATTATGACTCTAGTTTGTTTAAGCTTATCTATTTATTTTCCATCTAATTTAGAATACTGAGTTCAGCATACTATCTCCAATTCTCCCCTTTGCACCAAAATGCACCAAATTTTGGTGCAAAGGGCTCTCCAATGGAGCATCTTTCGCACTATTTTTTCATAATGATGCAAAGTCCATTTTGCCCTTCTTTTCATTTGCTAAAAGTTTGTTTGGAGGGTATTTGTGTTGTATAATTTTTAATACAATTATAATTATTATTACTATTNTATTTTAATTGTACTATGTTTTAGTAATATATTTATTTAATAAATTTAATATTTTCCTTAATTTCGTATAATTATTTATTTAGTAATTTATATATTCCTAAAATGAATAAATAAATTACTAAGAAGGAAAAAAGAGAGAAGAAAATGATTAAATACTGTTCATTTGGTGTAATGATTGGAGATAAATTTTAGTTTGGTGCAAAGTTTGATGCAAGATTTGGTGAAAAATGGTGCAAAGTTTGGTGCAGCGCTGGAGATGGCCTAAGTATGATTATTGTAGAAGACATCAACTTACAATTTGTGTGAACTAATTAAAGTGAGGATTCACTTTCTTCTTGTTCTTCGTAGAACTTTCAGGAATTTATCAAAGATTTTAATCTTTGTGGCATTCAACACTAAAACTTTATTTCTTAAGTCAAGAAATCATTGGGTCAAGATTCTTCAATATGATTTGAGTTTTCTCGGGAAGCGTATATCAAATCTTGTTGTGGGTTCCAAGGTTTATCCTTCAAGGGTTCACATGAATGTACCAAATGTAAGAAAACGAACCAAAATGCGCAAAATGTAAAAGCGAAAGAATTTAAAAAATTGTGCAAATGTATCAAACACACCAAAATGGTAAAAATCCATGAAATGTACAAGCTTGCACAACAAGATACCAAAATACATGAAATGTATGAAAATGCACGAAAACAAACCAAAATGTATAGTACTTGAATACTCTAGTTGAGCAATGGCTCTTCCATAATTCTTTATAAGTTTAGAATTTCGATCAATAGGGGTATTAAGTTCTTTTAGGGTTAAATCCACCAATCACCATTGACACTTAATTTGATTTTATTTCACCATGGCCAGCCAATTTCTTTTCACCATTTTCATTAATTTTAAAAGAGGTAAAACGACAACTTTGCATTATATAATTTAAAAAATAAAAACTTATTTTAAAAAAAATGTTACCTAAAAAATAAAAAAAAATAAAAACTTATTAAAAAAAGGCTACTTAGAAAAAGAAAATAAAATAAAACTTTAATTTTCTTTTTAAAAAAAACTTCTATTTTTTTTAAAAATTTATTTCATATATGTTTTACACATATAAAATTAGTGAAAATAGTTAAAAGAATTTGGGTGATCATTGTGAAATATTATATGAAATTGGATGGCCATGGTGAAATAAAATCAAATTGGATTGTTATGGTGATACTAAATATAAAGTTGGATACCCATGGTGAAACAAAATCAAATTGGGTGGCTATGGTGACATTAAGTATAAAGTTGGGTGATCATTGGTAAATTTAACCCAATTTTTTTATATTCAAGTGCTTGAATTAATTTATCAAATTATCTATATAATGTGATTCGCTCAAATAATAGCCCCAATAGTTTATGTGACTTTGATACCCGTTATGGTATTCACTTGTTCAAGATCATTCATCTTGAATGTGAAAGATAGCAACACCTTTGTTTCTTTTATTCCTTCCATGTGATTACTTGAAATCAACATGTCATCAACATACAAGCAAATAAATACAACATATTTCGAAATACAACAATTGTGTACGCTATTATGTATGAAACCAAAAGAAATAATTGATTAGTCAAACCTCTTATGTCATTTCTATGGTACTTGTTTTAAACCATATAATGATTCACTAATTTCCTAACCTTATGTTCAATACCGAGTAGAACAAACCATTCCGGTTGTTCCATACTTTTTCATCAAGATCCCCATTTAAGAATGTCATTTTGACATCCTAATGAACATGCGGTTTATATACGGATACATTAGCAAATAACATCCTAATTGATGTTATTCTAGCTATCGATATCAAAGTAATCAATTCCTTCCTTTTGTCGATAACTTTTAGCTACTAATCTAGCTTTAAAAGTATTAATAGAACTATCAACAATATATTTTCTCCTAAACACCAATTTAAAATCAATAGGTATAGATTCGGGTGGTAAATTAACAAGTTCATTGAATTCATTTCGTCTTTCATTACATCTTTCCAAAAGACACTGTTACGAGAAGCCATGATTTCTTTGTAGGTTTATGACCAATTTCTACTTGTAGAACAAAATGTATAATTCTAACAACATTCTTCTCATTTCCCTCGACTAGTTAAAGTGGAATGAGTTGAGAATCTATTTCATCCCGTAACAATGTTTTTTTCTTTCCGAGTTCTTTTGATTCTTCGAGGTTTACTAGATTAATCAACATTTTTAAGAGATGTTTTCTCCTGTGTTTCACTGGAATTAGGAATCTCTTTGAGTTTCCCTTAATTCATCATTCGATCATAGTGAATTCTCAATGAACTCCACATAATTGGATTCAATTATCACATTGGTCTCCAAATTTAGTAATCTATAAGATTTTATATTACTAGCATATTCAGAAAAAGACACATTTGAAACTTGGTCCTTTTAGGTCCGTGTTCTTACAATAACAAGGCGCCCCTACATTTTGAAGTATCCAATATTTGATTTATTTTTTTTCCTTTACACACAATTCATAAAGAGAAACCTTTATTTTTAAAAAAAGAGACCTCTTGTATACGTCATTTTGGTCAAGTGATTTTCAACTTTATTTTTATAAATTTTAAACGTGTCAGATATTCATGTTTATATTTTATTACATAAATATAAGTATATATAGAATGATTGCCAATAAATGTAATAAAATTCTTATTTCCTCTCGTCGTTAACATCCCATTCAATTCACAAATATATCCATATGAGCAATTCTAGAATTTCTGAACTCTTATGCGCACTTTGATAAGGCCTCTTTATCATTTAAGATTCTATACAAGTTCAACAATTATGAATGTACAAAACTTTTGTGCTAGAAGTTTTACAGAATAGTCACATGGATGTGGGTCCCACCTGATTTAAGTATTATTTAA
>CAIGRS010234729.1:0-10191 GCA_903798395.1 Fraxinus floribunda | reverse complement strand
TTCATCATTTCCAATACCCCATTTTGTTGGAGAGTGTAATAAACAGTTTTATGTCTTCTTATTCCATTTTCTTTGTATATATTGTCAAATTTAGTGTTACAAAATTCTATGCCATTACTAGTTCTCAAAAATTTGATATGCTTACCAGTTTTGTTTTCCACTTGCCTTTTCCAATTATTAAAACTACGAAAAGTGTTGGATTTATCCTTTAAAAGACAAACTCATACTTTCCTAGTGTAGTCATCAATAATAGATAAGAAATCTCTTTCCACCCAAGGTAAGACTGCTAGATGGACCCCATAAATCCGAATGCACATATTCAAGCATGTCTTTAGTTTTATGAATATTTGTGGAGAAAGTAGTTCTGTGATGTATAACAAGCACACAATGGTCACAAAAGGATAAATCAAACACACAGTCATCTCCAAATGCACTTTTTTCATTAAAAAGTTTAATCCCCTTAATGCCCACATGTGCAAGTCTATTATGCCATTTTTGTGTGTAATCAGCCTTAGCAGAAGAGACAGATGAATTTGAACCTCTCATCACTTTGCCAGTAGTTATGTAAATATCATTTTTTCCAATTCCCTTAATAGAGACAAGTATACCCTTAATTAATTTAAAAACTCCATTTCCAATTTTACCGGTGAAACAAGCTTTTTCAAGTCTTCTTATTGATATTAACTTTCTAGACAATTTAGGGATATACCTATCATCTTTTAAAGTATGCACAAAGCCAGTAGCAAACTTTGAAGTAATATCACCAATGCCAACGACATTATAAGCAGAATTATCACAGAACACAACATGCCCATAGATTGATTCATGCAAATTTTCAAACCAATTTTTTTGTGATGTCATGTGAAAAGATGCACAAGAATCAAGTATTCATTCATGCAAATGAGAATTGGCAGTTAAATTTAATGTAGCAGGATAAACAATAGGACTTGTAACCATATAGACCTCACCATCACCACTATCGGAAATAGATGACAATACATTTACCTCACCTCTATCTTTACCCTTTTACTTATTCTTCTCTTTATAAAAATCCTTTATAAATTGCCCTGTGTTCCCACAAATCCTTCCTTTTGAAGTTAGCCACATTCCCAAATCTAGATCCCTCATGTCGAGAGTTATGATTCATCATTGGTTTAGCAGCATCAGATCTGATAGAGAATGCTGCAACAGCTCCAGTTAATGTGTTATCACTTCCTAAACTTTGGGCGTTTATTTTTTTGTGATTCTCTTCTTACACCATAAGTGCAAACACCTTATTAATTGGTGGCATAGGATCCATAGGAAGGATATGCTCCCTAGCTTGAGAGAAGGATTCATTCAACCCCATAAGAAAAGACATGATATATTCCATCTGATGATATTTGTTCATCTCCTTAACTCCTCTACATGTGCATTTTCCACAATTGCAGCTAGGCCTAAAATTGATTAACCCTTCCCATACAGTTTTCAATTTCGTAAAATAGACATTGATCGAAGTTTGATCTTGAGTTAAGTTCATCAGCTCCTTTCTCAGTTGAAAAATTCGAGGTCCATTGCTTTGTTGAAATCTCTCTTTGAGATCATTCCAGATCTCATGAGCTATAGAAGCATAGATGATGCTGGCTAAAATCTCCTTCGAGATTGAGTTCAACATCCATGACATAACAATATTGTTATTTCTAATCCACGAATTGACCAATTCTGGATTCGATTCATCAAGTTTTTCCATAGATCCATCAATAAAAGAGATCTTATTCTTCACTGAAAGTGCAATTGTCATCGCACGACTCCATGATGGATAGTTCTCTCCGGTAAGTAACTGTGATACTAATACCAATCCAGGATTATCTGAATGGTGTAAAAAAAAAGGACTGGATGGTTCATCGATGGCAGATTTGCTCACAGATGATTGCACATCAGTATTGATTTGGTTATTTTATGGATCCATATCAACAGAAATGAAAGGAAACTTTCAATGATTTCGAAATTCAGAGTTGAGCAGCAATTGCTTGATACCATATTGAAACCGAGAGGAAGAACAATTTTGGAGGGAAATTATTTCTATTACTTGAGAAAACAATACAACAGCAACACATTAAATATGCGTGAAACAAAAATAGGCGGGAAGAAAAAAAAACAGCTGGCATAACTAATTACCAGCTGGAAAAGGAAAGAAGAAGCTAACTAACTTTCTAATTACAACAAGAAATGAATTAGTGAAAAATAATATTCCTAATAATATTTCCGAAGTCTTAGGTAATAGGAGGTAACCTATATACTTTAAGGGAATAAGATAAATTTCGCATTTAATAAAGATGAAAATGTAGATCAATTTATAAGGGTTTGAGCTACTCATCTTACCATTGTTAACCTTTTAAGATAAAACCTCAAATTTTAACATGGTTTAAATGCTCATTAAACTCGAATGAGCAATTTGATCTTATTAAAACTCAAAAAAATGAGCACACAGATTTCAAGATTGATTTTCTCAAACGAGTCACTATCTTGCAGGACATTAAGGGATAAAATCTCACATCTATTAAAAATGAAAACTTAGACCACTATAAGAATTTTTGCTACCCATCTTAATAAATTTGACTTTTTAAGATGGAACATCAAATCTTAACATATACTACTTTATTTCCTTTTTGGGCTCTGCTGTGTAGCTATATATGTGTGGCTAATTGACAATAACAATTTACAAAATAGCCCACAAAAAGTCCTACATGTCATAACTGCCAATTACTTCCTCCACTAAGGCATTTAATATTCACCAACATGCTTCGCCCCCCGTCCAGAATTGGAAAAACGTTTAATGGAAAATAAATGTTGTTGCATTAGTTGATTGATTTGTTTGCAAATTTGTTTTTTACTTTATAGTTACTGAGTAAACTTCCATAACTGAAGCTGCATTTTCTAGTAGTATCTGCCAATTTTTTTCAACCCTTGGACATTGTACTGTACAATGCGATTTGTTGGATCAAAGATAACCAATTTGTCATTGATGAGTAGATCTGACTTGCCACTGACGGCATGTGACTGATTGATATTCCAGTGACATGGTTGTAGTAATACTAGTATAAGAAACAAAAGCACAAGAGTTGGTTTTATCATTTTCATAGTTTGTTCACAGGAGGTTTGGATACAAAATAGATTCAAAAATTGGTACGTTATTTGAAAAGAATATTTGGCCAAACAAACTCATACACTATTCCAGCTGGGTTGGTGCAAATCTAAGTTATATTAAACTTTTAAAGATTGATCACACTTTAATTATACCTTGACATTTTGTCTATTATTGAGCTTATTTTATTTTTGTTTCAAATGATAAAATATTGAGGGTGTGGTAAAGCATATGTAGTGTGATATTAGTGGGGTAGGGTGGTTGAGATATCAGATATTATATATATATATTTATAATAATTTTGCATATTTGAAACATTAAAATTTAACCACTATCACCGTCAAGCCCACCATCTATAATATTCATACACCATCACTATCATAACATTCATTGTTATACGCTAAATTGTAAATGTATATCAAAACCAAATTCCCAATATAAACTTATCAATATTTATTCCAAATTTTATTAATGTTTAGAAAATAAATATATATTTACAAAATTGAAATTCATTGTTAACCACAAAATTAATGATCTTAGACACTACATTTTTTCACAATTTATTTATCATTTTTGGTATTTTTCTTTTTTTCTCATATTTTTCTTCTTTTTTTTTTGTCGTAGAAGTTTTTTTTTAGTGATTTTAAATTATTTTTTGTATCATTTTTCAATATAGTACGGATGGAATAAAGTATTTACCAATGGGTGGTTTCTGTTTGAACTTTTGTTTTTTTTTTTTAATTTTATAGTTACCAATGGAATTATTTATTCTAAATTCATCGTAAATATTAAGTAATTATTTTTACCAAAGGATTACCGACGAATTTTTCTTGACGGAAGATTTTTGTCGATAAATACATTGGTACTAAAATATCCCTGATCGAAAAATAATTAAAAAAAAATTATTGTTTATTGTCCGTTGATTGTCTAATTATTCCGTCTGTAAATGGCGACGAAAATAGACCATTTTCATTGTTGAATCTGTAGTTTCAAGTAGTGTCTACCAATTTTCGTTAACCCCATAGTCATCGTACTCGACAATGCAATCAAAATTCCTTGGATCAAAGACGACCAATTTGTGATGGTGGAGTACGTATGACTTGCCACCGACGGCATCTGCCAGAATGATATATCAGTAACCAAGCAGTAACACTAGTATAAGAAAGAAAGCACAAGAGTTGGTTTTACCATTTCCAAAGGATTTTCACATGGGGTTTGGATAGACAGTAGATTCAAAAATTTTCTTTAAATAATTTGAATCAAATCGGTGAATTCTTGTTCTGAACAGTTTTTTTTTTCCAAACCTAATTTAGTATTTGACGCCAAAATTTAATTTAGTGAATATCATGTTAATTTTAAACTTTGCTGAACAAACACTAAAAATCCTTGGAATAAATCTTATCTCCTTAAACTGACATCAGAGCCTATATATGTACCATTTCGGAACACTCACAAAGCCAACAAAGGCCAAAGAATTTCAATACTTATATAATATTTTAGAGCTCCCTACTCTAATACAAGAAGAATGAAGGGTGTTATTGTATCAGTTATTGCAATTCTTGCTACCATTCAATTGGTGTTTCTATTTTCAACTTGTGTTAACAAGGATTTCAAGGAGAAAAACAATGTAGAGTACTTAGATGACATTGTCGTCATCTCCTTGGGATTGCTTTCCTTGACATGGTAATTGCAGCAACACCTTCACATCATATGATTTCATTTAATAAAATTTCGGTTATTATGCTTCCTGGTTCAAAAATCATTTAATTCATGATCAAAAAATAATTAAAAAAGTTATTGTTTATTGTCTGTCGGTTGTTTAATTATTCTGTCGGTAATCCGTAGCTAAATTATTCTGTAGGTAATCTGTCGTTAAATTTCCATCGCTAAAGCCGCACTTTCTATTATCAAAAATGGCCAATTTGACATTGTGGAGTGCGTCTGACTTGCCACCGACGGCATCTGCCAGAATGTACCAGTAACATGGCAGCAATAATACATTAATACTAGTATAAGAAATGAAAGCACCAGAGTTGATTTTACCATTTCCATTGGATGTTCACATGGGGTTTGGATAGACACTAGATTCAAGTACTCTTGAACAACCTTTTCTATGTTTTCGAAGGATGGGTCTAACCAATTTACAGAGTTTGGCTTCCAGATTCTCTTGTGAAATATGTTGGCATCTTGACCTAACTCTGGCAGGTTTGGCATGAAATTATTATTGGAATTTAACATGTCTAGCCTCTTGATTAACTTTTATATGTTTTTAGAATAATCTTTTTTTTTTTTTTTTCATTTTACAATATATTACAGACGTAATTAAGTATTTACCACTAGGTGGTTTCTGTTTAAATTTTTGTTTCTTATTTTATAGTTACGGGTGAAATTATTTGATCTAAGATTCATCATAAATATTAATTAATTATTTTTACCAAATAGATTACAATCGGAGTTTTTCTGGTTGTACATTTCTATCGATAAATACGTCGGTACAAAAATATAAAAAACCTTACATTTATTACTAGTGTGCATTGAGCCACATACATGAGTTCAATTCACATTAATTACACGATTGACAATCATAATTTGCTTATTCAACCACTTTTTGTTATATTATAGTTTCAACATTTTACGAGTTCGTCTAATTTAGGACGTTACAGTCTTCCCTTAATTATGGTCATACTTTGGACTCCCTTCCCATGCTATGCCCATAAAAATATACTTTTACGGCAGGACGAAGCAATATGTCTGGCTGAGGCGGCGTGATTAATGGCAGTTGGAACGGATAAATCCTACTGAAATGCATGTTCTCAACCCTCAATCATACGACTTAGTGTCTGACTTACGTGGGAATAGTCATGTGAGCCCTTACATCTACATATGGACAATAAAACATTTGGGGTGTGACTTGGTATGTCAACTTCTCATTCTAAAAAAAGAGAAAGGGCGAGCAACTTTTACACAAATTTTCAAGTGGATGATTGGAAAATGATACCAATATTGGGTTAATTAGTCTGGTAGATTTCTGTCGATAAATACGTTGGTACTAAAATATCGCTGATCGAAAAATAATTAAAAAAGTTATTGTTTATTATCTGTCGGTTGTCTAATTGTTCCGTCGGTAAATGGCGACGAAAATTGACCATTTCCATTGCTGAATATGTAGCTTCAAGTAGTGTCTACCAATTTTCGTGAACCCATAAGGCCAACAAAGGCTAATGAATTTCTAGTCTGAATATCTATCTTTGTATATAACTATAGGAAAAAAAGGCAATAGAAAAAACCTTGCATCCTTTACCAATGTACATTGAGCCACATACATGAGTTCAATTCACATTAATTACATGATTGGCAATCACAATTTGCTTATTGAACCACTTTTTGTTAAATTATAGTTTCAACACTTTAAGAGTTCGTCTAGTTTAGACCGTTACAGACATCCCTTAATTTGGTCCTACTTTGAACTCCCTTCCCATAATATGCCTATAAAAATATCTTTTTATGGCAGGATGAAGCAATATGTTTGGCCGAGGCGGTGTTACTAATGGTAGTTGGACTAGATTTATCCTACCGAAATACCTGTTCTCAACCCTCAATCATACGACTTAGTGTCGGGCTTACGTGGGAGGAGTCGTGTGAGCCTTTACATCATCATATTGACAATAAAATTTGTCGTGTGTGACCTGGTATGTAATTTGCCAATTACGTATTGAAAAAGGATACAATATTGAGTTAATTAGTCTGGTTGATTTCTATCGATAAATACGTCGGTACTAAAATATCGCTGATCGAAAAATTAATAAAAAATTATTATTTTTTGTCTGTCGGTTGTCTAATTATTCCATCGGTAAATGGCGAAGGAAATAGACAATTTCAATTGCTGAATCTGTAGTTTCAAGTAGTGTCTACCAATTTTCGTGAAGCCGTAAAGCCAACAAAGGCCAATGAATTTCTAGTCTGAATATCCATTTCTGCATATAACTAAAGAAAAAAAGGATATAGAAAAAACCTTGCATCGTCTACTAGTGTACATCATGAGTTCAATTAACATTAATTACATCATTAGCAATCATAATTTGCTTATTCAACCACATTTTGATATATTACAGCTTCAACATTTTACGAGTACGTCCTGTTAAGGATATTGCACACTTCCCTTACTTATGATCAAACATTGGACTTTATTCAACCACTTTTTGTTATATTACAGTTTCAAAATTTTACGAGTTCGTCTAGTTTAGGCCATTACAGACATTCCTTAATTTGGTCATACTTTGGACTCCCTTCCCATGCTATGCCTATAAAAATATCTTTTTACGATAGGACGAAGCAATATGTTTGGCCGAGGCGGTGTTATTGATGGTAGTTGGATTGGATATATGCTATTGAAATGCTTGTTCTCAACCCTCAATCATACGACTTAGTGCCGGGCTTACGTGGGAGGAGTCATATGAGCCCTTACATCGACATATTGACAATAAAACTTGTGGTGTGTGACCGATATGTCATTTGCCAATTACATATTGGAAAAGGATACAATATTTATTTAATCAGTTTAGTAGATTTCTGTCGATACTAAAATATCGCTGATCGAAAAATAAATAAAAAAATTATTGTTTATTGTATGTCGATTGTCTCATTATTCTGTCGATAGATTATTCCATTGGTAAATGGCGACAGAAATAGACCAATTCCATTGCTGAATCTGTAGTTTCAAGTAGTGTCTACCAATTTTCGTGAATTCGTAAAGCCAACAAAGGCTAATGAATTTCTAGTATGAATATTTTTCTATGCATATAACTATAGTAAAAAAAGCTATAGAAAAAACCTTGCACTCTTTTGCTAGTGTACATACATGAGTTCAATTCACAATAATTACATGATTGACAATCATAATATGCTTATTCAACCACTTTTTGCTATATTATAGTTTCAACATTTTACGAGTTCGTCTAGTTTAGGCCGTTACAGACTTTCCTTAATTATGGTCATACATTGGACTCCCTTCCCATACTATGCCTATAAAAATATATTTTACGGCAGGACAAAGCAATATTTTGGCCGAGGTATTGTGATTAATGACAGTTGGACCGGATATATCCTACCGAAATGCCTGTCCTCAACCTTCAATCATACGATTTAGAGTTGGGCTTACGTGGGAGGAGTCATGTGAGCCCTTACATCGACATATTGACAATGAAACTTGTGGGGTGTGACTTGGTATATCATTTACCAATTACGTTTCGGTAAAGGATACAATATTGAGTTAATTAGTCTAATAGATTTCGGTCGATAAATACGTCGGTACTAAAATATCGTTGATCGAAAAAAATTATTGTTTATTGTATGTCGGTTGTCTAATTATTCCGTCGGTAGATTATTCCATCGGTAAATGGCAACAGAAATAGACCATTTTCATTGCTGAATCTGTAGTTTCAAGTAGTGTTTACCAATTTTCGTTAACCCGAAAAGCCGACAAAGGCCAATAAATTTCTAGTCTGAATATCTTTCTATGCATATAACTATAGGAAAAAAGGCAATAGAAAAAACATTGCATCATTTACTAGTGTACATTGTGCCACATACATGAGTTCAATTCACATTAATTACATGATCGGCAATCATAATTTGCTTATTCAACCATTTTTGTTATATTACAGTTTCAAAATTTTTTGAATTCGTCTAGTTTAGACTGTTACAGACTTCCCTTAATTATGGTCATACTTTGGACTCCCTTCCCATGCTATGCCCATAAAAATATACTTTTACGGCATGACGAAGCAATATGTCTGGCTGATGCGGTGTGATTAATGACAGTTGGACCGTATATATCCTACTGAAATGCCTGTTCTCAACCCTCAATCATACGACTTGGAGTAGGGCTTACGTGAGAGGAGTCATGTGAGCCCTTACATAGACATATTGACAATAAAACTTGTGGGGTGTGACCTGGTACGTCATTCGCCAATTAGGTATTGGTAAATGATACAATATTGAGTTAATTAGTCTAGTAGATTTCGGTCGATAAATACGTCGGTACTAAAATATCGCTGATCGAAAAATAAATAAAAAATTATTGTTTATTGTATGTCGGTTGTCTAATTATTCCGTCGATAGATTATTCCATTGGTAAATGGCGACGGAAATAGACCATTTCCATTGTTGAATCTGTAGTTTCAAGTAGTGTCTACCAATTTTCGTGAACCCGAAAAGCCGACAAAGGCCAATGAATTTCTAGTCTGAATATCTTTCTATGCATATAACTATAGGAAAAAAGGCTACAGAAAAAACATTGCATCCTTTACTCGTGTACATTGTGCCACATACATGAGTTCAATTCACATTAATTGCATGATTGGCAATCATAATTTACTTATTCAACATTTTTGTTATACTATAATTTCCACATTTTTCGAGTTCATCTAGTTTAGGCCATTACAGACTTCCCTTATTTATGGTCATACTTTGGACTCCCTTCCCATTCTATGCCTATAAAAATATAGTTTTACGATAGGACGAAGTAATATGTCTGGTCGAAGCGGTGTGATTAATGACAGTTAGACCGGATATATCCTACCAAAATGTCTGTTCTCAACCCTCAATCATACGACTTAGAGTCGGGCTTACGTGGGAGGAGTCATGTGAGCCCTTACATCGACATATTGAGAATCAAACTTGTGGGCTGTGACCTGGTATGTCATTTGCCAATTACGTATTGGAAAAAGGATACAATATTGAGTTAATTAGTCTAGTAGATTTCTGTTGATAAATATGTCGGTACTAAAATATCGCTGATTGAAAAAAAAAAATTAAAAAAAAATATTGTTTATTGTCTGTTGTTGTCTAATTATTCCGTCGGTAGATTATTCCATTGGTAAATACGACGAAAATAGACAATTTCCATTGCTAAATCTGTAGTTTCAAATAGTGTCTGCCAATTTCGTGAACCCGTAAAGCCGACAAATGCCATTGAATTTCTAGTCTGAATATCTTTCTATGCATATAGCTATAGAAAAAAAGGCAATAGAAAAAACCTTGCATCTTTTACCAGTGTACATTGTGTC
>CAIGRS010234717.1:0-12468 GCA_903798395.1 Fraxinus floribunda | reverse complement strand
GGAACGATGCACCATCTAGTGTTATATGCCGTAATTTTCATTTAAATTGAAACATTGATGTTCTACCTTGAGGTTGATATGGAGTGGTTTATGCCCGTTGCAAGAAACGATTGTAACTGTATTCCACAGCACTCTTTCTTTGTCTATCGTCATACTACAGATAAAGAACATCCATGTTTATTCAGTGTGGTGCGGAGATTTGCATACAAGGGTTTTGTTTCATTCATGGCCAGCAAATTTTGTGATAGTAACGACGATACAAATTCTCGGTAGCAATAGTGGTCGGAAAACAATACATCATGTCTATTTATGGTTCTTCTCAACCTACATTGGCATTTATGCAACATAAATAGAGCTTATCAACTCTTTCCAAGATTTGCCCGAATTGTTTGGCAAATTTTCATGTTTTCTAAAATATGAACGACACTGTTATTAAATATACATGCACATATACAGGCGACATGAAGAAGGGTTTTTATTCACACTTTTGGGATGTCCGCAAAATGTTCCAGCACCCTTTTTTTTCTTCCCGCAATTTTTCCACCAGCCAATAAAGAAATGCCACTTGGACATCACCCAAGTTTACATGTAGCAAAATCCATAATGGTCATTTATGCGTTTAGGCTAAAGACTAATCTCAAAAAATTTTACACTACACAACATACTTCATAGGCAGACAAACCATAAAGAAAATCAAAAGCTCCAAATAAAATTTGGATTCAATAATCTAATGTTCGAACATGGAAGCCCCATAATTAAGTCCAAAAGTAACAAAATGATGCAAATGTCCGAGTTCAATCCACCCCCAAGGTTTCATACCATCATTTTATGGCTGGTTTCTTTTTTCCTTCTTGATCTAGGAAGAGTTTTACAATTTACTAATGCCAAAGACACAAGATGAAGATAAACAAATACAAATTACAAACAAAAAAGAAACAGAAATTTTAAGATCAAATTTAATATACAGCTGGTTTAAAAAGAAGCAATGCAAAAATTAGGGAAAGTGACGGCATGGATTGAGTTCACAGAGTGACCGTTTTCAACACGAACCTTCAAACCATCGAGGAAGCTGCCAAGTTGGAAGAGTTAGAAAAGAAAGCACCACGGCATAGAGCAACTTTGGGAGGAGAGAAATAAATATTATGTTCTTCTTGTTAGCTAAGGAAGCGTATACAAATGAGCTAGAATCAAAAGATATCTTCACATGAGCTTCGAGAAATAGTAAATGGTCCTATCAATATACAAATTTTGTAACTCCCCAAAAATTTCAGTTGCGCTCATATTCATCACTGTTGGAATTGGATTCAAGCTTTTCCCAACCCCTTCTCATGAATGGACTTTTGACGTATACGAAAGAATGTAGTATATTCGAGAAATTCCTCTCTCTTATCTATTTTTGACATGTTTGGGTTTTTCAAAACTCCATGAACATAGGAAAATAAGAAATTAAAAAAAAAAAAATCATTGAAATTGTTCATTAGGAAATTTCCCAAAAAGTTAATCATAGGTTCCTCTCTGTCGGTGCAACATGGACGTTATGTTTGTTACTAAACTTATTGAAAAGATGAAATATAATCAATGGTTGAATGGATCATCAGAAGAACAATTAGACCAAAAATTAGGATACATTCAGGGAAAATGTTTTAATCCCAACAAACTTTTAAGTGTTCTTCTCATCAAGATCAGGGCCATTAAATTACCATCTTGATTAGATTTGTCGTTATACAGTTACAACCCCGTTTTACAGACATAAATATTACAAAAATAAAAATAGAATATATCATCAATGCTAGCTAACCTGAATTATTTTCTTAGCCATTGCATCTCAGGAAGTTAGTAAGTAAAACTGAAAAAGCAACACGGAAAATACAATACTGATGGGACAATAATAGTGATGATACCAATTTGGAATTCTAGACAAAAGCATAATTAATGATGATTTTAAATCGACGCAGAAGACCAGAAAAAATAGCAGCAAATCAATGTCTTCAAGCTGTTACACAGAGCACTATTATGCAATAAACACATTGTAGGACAGTAAAATATATAATTTTTTAGCATTGGAGCTATGACCACAGAATAATGTAAATCGAACAGAAAGGCTATCATCACTCTTAGTTGCAACTACCACGGGCCAAGAGTCCATTCGACTGAAAAATGCAAGTTTCAAAAGTCACACTAGGTATTCATAATTTCATATTTCTCTAGGATAATAACTCACGAGCCATCAAGCATTGAGATTACAATCACGAAAGAGAAAAGAAGGGATGCACGCGATACAACCACATAGGTATAAAATATGGTCATCCCTTCACAAGGTAAAAGTCTGCACGCTATGTAAGCCTCTGTATTACCACTGCATATTCTAGATAATTTTCAATATGGCTTCAAAATAATAGTGTGCAGAAAACTAAATTATATAATCATAATAAGGCAAGTTTGCTAAAGATTTTACAGTGCACTCTATTATTGAAGGGAATACGAAGACAGAAAAGGCGTCTCAAAGTGAGGGTGCCAAATATATTCGCCACCATAATCGGTAGGCGGTTGGCCACGATATGATAATGATTCTATCGACATGCTCTGTATGTTATAGAGGAAGACAGTTTCCCCAATCCTGAAAAGCACAATGAGTGGATTCCATGGGCTAAAGACTAACGAGTGCAATCTTGAGGAGTGTGTCTCGGGTCTTGATTGTGCATCTTTGATGATTGGATAGTCATTGCAGAGAGAATCTAAAGTCACTCCATGGACTAGGACCCACTCTTCCTTAGCTATGGTGCACGAGCGTCTGTAGCCTTGATCAGATTTGGGGAGCATCCAAATTTTCAAACTGAATCCAGTTAAAATTCCACACCATAATAGCCCGTCACTCGACCTTGAATATACAGTGTATTGTTCTGTCATTTCAGTAATTGGCTTTTCAATCAGTTGTAGATAGTTCCCCCTGTCAATATCATTTGGGTCATATACAACAAGAAGCAATGGGGAAGCTACCCAATGAAAAACACCATTAAGCACAAACGGAGCAATAAATGGCCATGGATACACATAAAACTTATCATCAACAAGAAGCAATGGGGAAGCTACCCAATGAAAAACACCATTAAGCACCAACGGAGCAATAAATGGCCATCGATACACATAAAACTTATCAGTGGCAACAAGTACTGATTCGACCCACTTCCGTGTGGTGGAGGAATAAGTTTCAATGGTTATTTTGTTGTCCCGTTGCATAGCAGGCATGCCAGCCCTTACAACTTTGTAATTTGCCACCAATTGGGCTGTATTTTCTTCGCATACCAATCCCATGGATACCTCCTTGTAATGATTGCGAGGTCGCGGTAGAGATACCCACTTTTTTGTTAAGGGATTGATTACATAGTACTTCATCGGGTGGTGGTGACCACAAAGAACAAGACCGTTAGAGGAAGAAATAAAGTAGCCAACTTTTTCGGGGAAGTAACCTATTCTTTTACCTTGTAGAGGTAGAACTTTAATCCGAGGTTCCGAACGAGGACGGGGATTTGTATACGAGTACTTGTCTGCACGCAGTATGAAACCCAACAATTGATCAAGAGACCCTTTTCTTCTACTAGCATAACTGTGAAGAAAGGAAGGATCTTGAATGATATCATTCCATCTCTTTGAGACACACCTGAATCTGAACACAGATTTTGGAGGCAATCGAACTAATATCTCCCTTGACACGTCACCTGGGACATCCATCATTCTCTCTCGATTTCTCACCTGAAATCGAATACAGATTTCAACTGATAGACTGCTATAGCGACAGATTTGATATATATATATATGGCTTAAAGAAATTATAGTAAAAGACTATACCCTAAGGCCTAAATTATATAATAGGAAAAGAAGGGCGAGATATTCTCATCTCCTATAAACTTTCCAAAAGAAGGGTAGATTTCTTTCCTTCTAAAAAATTGTAATTTTAAATTTGGCAATATTCAATAATAATATAACTAAACTTTTTTAGTGAGCATAGAAAGAAACTGGCTCTCCAAGGAATAAAATTTCAAGAGTACAAAAAAAAACTGTGAAATTTATTCGGCTGAAACATTTTGTTGGTCAACAAACTTTTTAGAAATATAAATAAATAAATAGATGGACGTATTGAGAGTGTTTTAATCCCTCCATTTTGACTCACAATTAAAACATAAATAATGACAAATAATATAACCTCAAAAATATTAAACCAATAAACAAGCATCCCCAAAGATTCATTCTTTTCTTGGAATTCCACATTTTAACTTATAAACACATCTGAATTTAATGTTGGAGTACAATATAATTTCAAATTGGTGGCGATGGAATTCAATAACATAAATATAATGTATTTTTCATAGTTTCTCTTTTGAAAATGTGGTGGAGTTTTGAGTGCAACAAAAAAAGTTGAGGACAAATTATTACGATTAAAAAAGATTGAAGACCTTCAATGAGAATGAATATTATAACCCTAGAAGTAATTTTACTAAATCCCTGTTTGTTTCCTTTCTTTTAAAATCTTTTTTTTTTTTTCTATATACTCATTTTTAATCACACATTCACACAATAAAATCTTTTACATGTAAATCCAAAAATTGTCTTAATTTTTAATGACACATTATCCAAAAAATCATTATTTAAAATAAAGTTTTTTCAAAAAAATAGCCGCTAAACATGGGCTTAATTATTTCAATAATCCTTCCTTGCCAGAAGGATCTTAATAGGGGCCTTACAGGCCCCTCACATGGGGTCGGGCCCCACATGTATTAAATTGTACATCAAGCTTGATTCTAATTATTTTATGGGTGAAAAATACTTATTTTAAGAAGGCTTGAAGCCCAAATGTATTTTAATCGACCTTTAAAACTTATATTGTAATATGTGGCCCATGTAGAGTAGAACATATGTTTACTTGAATAAATAGGTGGGTCAATGTAACGTCGAAGTGGAGTGGAGTGGAGTGAGGAGAGCAGAGCTCATTAAACGGAACAGAGTGGACAACAGGATATAGCAAATCACAACAAATTTTAATTTAATCCTTGTTTGGCTTCCATTATAATGAGAATTTGGGAAAAATATATTTTGAAATAGTAATTTTTTAAATAATGTGTGGTTAAAAAGGAATGGGGATTTTTATATTTACGTGTAATATTATTTATTGAAAAATGTGAGAAAAGTGAATTATAATTTTAACGGGACCAAACATGGGCTTAAATGAAGGACAATAGGATTAATATTGAAATTTCTCGATGGATTGGGGTACAAATACAAATAAGAGAATTTCTTAGGGACTATATAGCAAATTTAATATTTCTTCTCGTTTAGTTTGGCGCCTTAAGCATAAAACATTCGGTCATTTTGATTTTCAAGTTCATTTCTCCGTCACTTCTCAATTCTTGAGAGCAACACCAGCACGCTATGGCTTCTACAGAGGGCAATAGCAACAATCCAAAATTGAAGACAGTTCTGTGCAAATTCCATCCTGATTGTGCAAAGGTGAACTGCAAGGTAACTTCAAACTTATGTTCCAAAAACCCATCCCTATCGATGAGAGTACAAACTCACAGAAGAACATTTATAAAGCAAAACTAATTTTAAAACCCTAACTGATCAAAGTTGATGAGAATAGGCATTATGAAATCATTTTCTATCAGACTACATTTTCAATTGATGTGGGTAGAATGTAGTCCAAAAGTATGGAAGTATGGAAATAATAATTCATTGATTACCATTAAAAAATTGATAAATTCTACTATTACAGGCTGAAAACCGCACTTTCAATTTCTATTGATTATCTGAATACAATGTGAATTGATTTTAGAGTGACTGCAAATAGTATTTATGCTTTTTGTTGTTTTGTTGATTCCATGTCATATTTCCTTCCTTTTAAAAAAGCATGAAATTCTGTTGTTTTCTTATTTAGTGATTAAGCCCAAAATCTGAAAGGTGGTTCTAAATTTGGCTGGTTTGTTATTCACTAAAAATTAGTACTCTTTGTTCATTACAGAAAATTAGTTCAATCCATCTTGTATGGTTTGTTTCACCCTTTCCCTTCCTTATTTTTATACTTTATAATTACTTTGTTTATAATATTGACTTGTTACACTGTTTGACTTCTTTTTTCTATATATAATAGTTTGCTCATGGTGATCGCGATCTCAAAAGGGGCAAGAGTCCCATAAGAAAAGATATCTACCAACAAGAGGTTATTTATTAAATTTCATTTTTCGAAACTTACTTTGTTATTTATAACTATTGAATTTAACTTGTTTTCATTGCTGTAAAAATAGAAGTGCAAGTTCTATGAGAAGGGCACTTGCTGGTATGGTGCAAGGTGTTGGGTAAGTATTTTAAAAAGAAATTTAATTATAATTTTCTTTAACTGCTTAACATTAATTATATTTTTATATTATAAAACTTTTCAGTATAGACATAGCGACCAAGTACCACGGTTCTGTCCCCTTTTTGCTGCTATAGGGGAATGCTATATGGAAGGAAATTGTAAATTCGAGCACCGTCGTTGAATCGGGAAGGACTCAACGTATTGTTGTATAGAAAAGAACGAAATACATAGACAATGAATAGTTGTGATATAACACGAAAATTGTATGTAGTATAGAAAGGTAAACAATGCGTGGTTTTGGTACTTTTCTTTTTAGGAGGAAAGGTAAACAATGCATAGCTAGGTTACTGAATTCATAGAGCTATATTGTTGAATTTTAAATGTTTCTTCAATATTACTCTGTGTTTGAAAAGGTAGATACATTCATTACTATGTAGTACTAGTACATAATCACATGATAAGCAAGCCTCATTTGGGTTTTATAGGCAGTTAAGTTTTGAAATGGTTGGGATCTTGTGCCCAATGACCAGAATTTAGATCATAGAAAAATGTCGATCAGAAAAATGGAATAGGGGGTAAACAACCCAATTTTCAAATCGGAGGATTTTTGAATTGTCCTCTTGATTGTTAGGTTGCCATAATATTGGTGCTATATAAGGACTTCAACAAGTTTTTGTGGGACTAGCAAGAGACATAACAAAAACTTTGTAGTCTTTACTATATTATAGTGAAACTATGCAAGGACAAGTGCTAACTATAAATCTGTGCATTTGCTCGGCTAGTTTTCAATTTGATCATTTGGTTTATTATTGCTCACCTAATAGGATTAGGCCCCTCGTGGGAAGGTTTATGATAGTCTCAGTTTTATTTCATTACCTTTGCATAATGCTAGCCTTGATCGGTTTGTAGTATTTTGTCGTCGATGTAGTCAACTGAGTCTTTTAAAGAATTCAGCTTTGTGTTTGGTTAAGAACAGGAAAACTGATAAATTATAAAGTGAGTACTCACAATGTTCAAATAGAATACATTGTTTTGATTATTTCATTCTATGTAACATGTAATAGTTGATCAAACTTGATGGTTGTATTGAAAATCCCATATTCATTGTTGTATCACATTTCTGGTTTCTTGTTGGACTTCCACAGCTTGTATTCATAAATGTTTTTCGAGAAGTTCCATGTAACATATTTAGTGAATCTTCTTCTCACTTGAAAAATTATGAACTGTCATCTACCACTATTTAAAGTAGTTGTTCATTCAAATAGTGAATCAACTTAAACTCACTGGTTGAAGACAACGAGATAATTACTCTTGTGTCTGTGTTTGTGCTGTTTCAAGGTCTGATGAAGATAAATTATACTGTAGTGTGTATTATTTTTCTCCAAAATTAACTAGGTCTTTTAAGAAGAGCAAGGAATAATTGTTGAAAGTATTGTTGGTTGTTATTACTGAAAAATAACCAATTGAATGTTCTGTATAATTTATATTGGTTTACACAATTGCCAGATTGATTGGTTTGTAGTTTTTCTTGGTGATGTAGTCAAATCAGTTTGTCAAAGAATTCAGCTTGGTGTTTGGTTGAGAACAAGAAAACTGATAAATTATCAAGAAGAGTCATAAAAGTAATTTGTTAAATATGAGCCATTACATATCTTGTATTTGCTTTTTTCTTATTTCATTTTGTAAAATATTAATTTCATAATTGAGATTGGAGAGTTTAATCAGGAGCAACTATTGCAGGTATTGCTATTAATATAGGTGGTTTACTTTCACAATGCATCAATCTATCCTAATTACATGACCATTGCATATTGTATTTGTTAAATATGATACAAGAGCCACATATTTGTTAGATCTTCACCCTTTACTACGCACTGCTACCAGCTGTATTTTCTTGTAACAATCTACCAGCTGTGACTTATCAGCATATAACAAATATTTATTTTGATGATCACTGTTTCAAGCACACCCCCATAAAAAATTTCAGTTCAGTTTCCTCCACAATGGCTGACCATTCAATTGGCAGATGACTCTGATATCACGTGCTTCAACCTTTCCATCAAATGCTTGACAACTCTCTGCCTACTTACCATGCATGGTCCATTCGACTTTTAAGTTAGTGAGGTTCATATGCCCTAGAAAGTGGAATATATATATATATATATATATATATCCCTCTGGCCTCCGCATTAGATTGTGTGTATTTTTATATGTAAATATTTGATGTGATGCTGAAAGGGGCCTTCAATTTGTCTGCATTTGCACCTGCACCTCGCTAGGGAATTGCCTTAAATGCATGACTGAAGGTGCAGAGTCTGCAGACAAAGATGGCATCTTGGTTTTTCCTCAAACTCGACTGTGCAAGTACTCATGGGAACTTCTCAGTGTGGAGAACACTTTAGTGGGAGGATCATATATGCTCACAATTATTTTATTCGCTTGTTGAGTATGAATCACAAATTATCTGTTGACTACGTAAAATGTAGTCTATCGAAGAAAAATAGTTTTATCTATTTATTAACAGCATGGCTATTACGACATACGTACAAGAAAGTGTCGACCGACCAAGTGAGACCATAGTTTTTAAACCCGACCTGGTGATTGACCCGGAGAAATCATCGGGTCAATAGGTCAGTGGTTCAACCGGTGGGTCGACGATTCAACCGGTGGGTCATTGCTTCATTTTAATTTTAATTATAATTAAATTGTATTTTTGAAATAAAATAGAACCATTGGCTGCCATAGTGGTTCTGGAGTTGAAAATTTCCGTTCATTATCCAAGGTTCGAATCCTAGCTCCAACATATTTTTAGTATAAAATTTTAATTCAATTAGGTAACCACACATTGAACCAGATCCGGTTCCACTTAAAATCGTCTGATTTGGACGGTTAATTAGTGATTCAACCGGTTCTTGACCGGTTCATGTGCTTACTTGATAATTTAATGCACCCGGACCGGACCATGGTCCGGGTCGGTGGTTTCCGGTCCGGGTTTAAAAACTATGAGTGAGACTACTACTTGGTCGTCCTCATTGGAAGTCGACTAATGAAATAGTACTTCCTTTTGTCTCTAAGTTAGTTCTCAACATGGCGCAAGGGTTAGTTTGCAGATCAACTTTTAATTATCCGTGAAACATTTAATTAAGGTTTTTTTTTTTTTGATTGTATTAAGAGGTAAAGATTGTAATATTTTTTGAAACAATTAGGAGACACATTCATACCTTCTCTATTTCGAGAGTGGGTAAATGTATTCTTTGATAACTTTTAAAGCATATATCATATAAAATGAGATTGATGTACCTAAAAATGCCCGTGTGAGAAACAAGATGAATTTTTCTATAATTAGTTGTAATTAATTTGCTCAAAATACAGTATAAGAATACATATTGACACGTTACATATAGAGCTCGTCTGATATAGTTTAAATTATAATCATATAAATCAGCTATTATTAATTTTTCTTCGCTTGGATAGTGATATTTTTTAATTCTCTCTTAGTCTTTGTTGGTATTTGCTTTAGATTAAATCACTGCAATTTAGAATGAATGAAAGGGCATTAATTCAAATCCTAATTCCGATTTAGGGAGAGATCAAGAATTCTACTATTTCTTGAGAGTTTATGGAAAGAAACAATAAATATTTCAAATAAGCTATACTAGTTTTAAAAAAATTGCGTATTTCCAAAATTCATATTATAAGTTGATCAATTTTTTTTTTTTTCGATGAATTTGGTCATGTTCCAAAATGCTAATCTAAATCACATTGATCTTTGAGTTTACTGAATAAATCTATAAAATAAAGAATATACACTCTAATTTAAATAAATAAATAAAAAACTGATTGCAATTATACTTCCAAAACCTTCCGAGTTCCCACCACCACTCATGTTGAATAAATCGTACGCCTTTTTTCCCGAAGATGTGTTGTGGTCGGAAGCAAATTAAGATCCTTCAATGATTTTTTGCAACCTCTGACTAGTCACTAGGTCCTCAATTACATATCTGAAGTTTGGTCCCACTTCGAATTTGTGGCTTTTGAACTAGTGGATGATTCTATGCTTAACGGAAACTTCCTCAAGTACCAAACAAACCTTTATTCATTATTTGCGAATCAGCTCCTGAAAATATTTTGTCCGAGAGAGAACAGTGTGAATCTTGGTGATGTTAAGGTACAGAGAAACTTATCCAATTTTTGTTATTTTTATTTTCTCCACACCGATTCATTGAAGGGAAGAGGAGAAGAAAATTAGTAAAGCATTTTTTATAGAATGTGGTGGTGGATGGAGGAGGAATTTCTTTTATTATTATTTTTAATTTTTAAATAATTTATTTGAAACTTGTTTGTACTTTTAAAAAAAAAAAATATTAAAATTGGGAGTATGATTGAAATTGACTTGTCATTTTTCTTTCATTTTTTTAAATTTAAATATGAGGGTATATTAATCGTTTCACAGCTTTTTATCAAGAAATTGGATGAAAATGACGATTTCTACAATGAAACGTGAAAATATGGATTAACATGAAAAAAAAAAAAAAAACGTATGAACGTTTTGCAAACTGAACGTCAAACGCCAAGACGTTTTGTATTAATAATCTTTTTTTAAACAACGGTATATTACTAATATGTTGGTTGAATATGACCCAATTAATATCAGTAAAAGTTATTTTGGTGATATAAAAAGATTTCATTTGGTACCCTTCTAATCTTGTCAAATCTATCAACTTACTGTTGTAAAAAGCAACTATACTGCAGTCACAATATTCAATTCACGATTTTATTGGGGAAAATCACCACTTGCATAAAGTTCCATATTGCAAAAGTATTTTTTAAGTAACTATCAAAATAAGCAAATTGTATATCTAGAAATATTAAGGTCCCGTTCGGAGGGATTAAAATCCAAGTCAAATTGAAAATATAGCCGTTATTGGGTCTCACTCGTCTAATAAAAGTCAACAATAACGACTAATTTTTCAATTTTAATCTGATTTTAATCCCTACCGACTGAAAACTTATTATACAATTATAAGTAAACTTTTTATGTATGTCCAAATATGAGCATGGAAGAAAGAATCTGGCTCAGTCAAGGAATAAAATTGTAAGAAATCTCAAAATAAAAAAATTTGTGAAGTCTACTAGCGCGTTTCTTAGGTTAGAACACTTTGTTGGTCACCAAACTTTTAAAAAGTGTCACTTTAATCACCGCTCTCTTTTTCAGCACGGAGGGTTACCATGCTCAAATAGTTATTTCAAATACGTCATTTTAAATATACGAAATGTCACTTGCACACGCAACTTTGGTTGGGAAACCATCATGATAAATGCTTTGGACTTTTAAATCTATATCGATTTATTTTCTAAGCTTAGCTATAAATTGGTCTGGAATATTACTTTGGTCTAATAATGAGTCTATCATCCTATTTCCAATTATGCTTGTCACATGTAGCCTTGGAACACGACCAAATGCGTCAAACAATTTGTTCAATTGGTATGAATTTTAGAAATATGCAACTTTTTTAATGAGCCTAGCTTATTTTGAAATATTTATAGCGTCCTTTATATAACTCCTAGGAAATAGTAAAATTCTCGATCTCTCCCAATATCTCTCATTCATTAAGGATTTTATTAGGCTAAATATATTCACACCGTTGTTTTTAATAACTAGATTACATTTTAATTGTACGAAAAGTTCATAATTTTTATGCACTATCACATTTATGTTTCAAACTTTTCTTATTCTCAAAATAGCATAATTGGTTCTTGATTATGTTTTTCTTTAACATTGAGTAAAATGACTCATTTGTCGCAAAAAAAATGCAAAAATGCAGTGAGATATTTGACCTCATCTTAAAGCACGTAAACAATATTTTTGGACGAAAATCACGATTAAGGACAAGATTTGTTTATTAATGAAATGTTAAAGATAAAAATGTGATGAAGCAAAAAAAAAAAATTGAGGATATAAGTGTAATAATGAATAAAGGTTAATGAGCAATTATAATATGGTGTATTTACTTTTTTTTTTTTTTTAAATGGTGTAAATATAATCACCTTTGAATTAATGCCCTTTTCACATTTTGATCATATTTTAAAAAATAAAAATAATATTAAAAATAAAAAAA
>CAIGRS010234706.1:0-16266 GCA_903798395.1 Fraxinus floribunda | reverse complement strand
AACAATGTTTTACACTAGAAGTTTCTTTAGGACTAGTTTTTCTATCACATTGTGAGCAATTTCCTTATTTTAGCATAATGTTCAAAAAAAAAATTTCGGGGGCGCTGCCCCCGAACCCCCGTGGGCCCCCACCCCTTCAACACCGGGACCCCCTACTTAGAGAAGCTAGCTCCGCCCCTGATTGTAACCAAGCTGACACCTACTGCTTCTTGCTTTGATCCATTGCATCTCCGTCCAAACTGACACCCACTGCTTCTAGCTACTCTTTTTCTATCAATCCGTTCACCTCAAAATACCTCTCCGCTCACCATTTAGGTTGTCCTTACAGAACACGGGCATTTCAAGTTTCGTTATACGCTTCCAATTGCTTCCCTCCATGTACGACCCCGTGGCTCTAGTTTTCCCCTTTCATTTTGGCCATTTACCTCGATTTGGTACTTGATGTTCTAGTACAGGTCTTTTACCACCATCTGTAGGAAGCTGAACCTCGGATGCACTTATAGGCGGATGGAGAGGGGGGTAGGGCTGTCGTGCCCAGAAGCAAAATTGATTTGTAAAAACTGGAAGACTTAGCCCAAATTCTTAATAAAAATAAAAAAGAATAAAATTTTTAGCCCAGCCAAAAATTTAATTTTAGCCTAACTGACTTTATTCCCAATCCAAGCCCAATGTTCAATTATTCAAATTTCGTTCAAGACCCTACAACAATTACATATTTATTTTATTCATATTTATGATACACAAATAACTCGTTACCAAATTAGGTATTTTATTTCGCACACACATATATAACTAAGTTTAAAGAGTTCACTTATAATCAAATTAGTTTATTATATAACAAATATTTTTTATTGANTCACTTATAATCAAATTAATTTATTATATAACAAATATTTTTTATTGATTAAAGATAAATGACATATTTTAACCCTGAGATATTGCTTAATTGGTCAGGCCTTGAGTTTGCTCCCCAATGGTCACTAGTTCAAGTATCTTTAGAGTCACTCAAGTGAGTACTCGGTCGTAAACTTCAGGGCCTCGTGGGATTAGTCGAGGTGCACGCAAGTTGATCAGGACATCCACGGTTATAAAAAAAAAAGATAAATGATATATTTGAACAGTATGAAATGCCACATGTTTGACTAAGCTTAAAAGTACTTAAAATTTTTTTAATGTATTTTTTCATATATTACTTATTTATATTTGTGAGTTAAAAATTTATTTATTTTATATGCTCTATATTTAATTTTATTAGTTAAAAATATATTTGATAGAACTTTGTTATGACTGTCTCAAAATATATTCTGACCCACATTATTATGAGTGTTATGAATTTAACATTTTAAATTAAATTTCAAGTGATATAGAGCATTTTTTATGGTATGAGTTCATTGAAAAAAAAAATTAAATCTCAGCCCACCCCAACGTATCGTTCTAGCTCCGCCCCTGGATGCATTACCGGTCCCTTCTCCTTCCGTGCCTCTGTTTACTGTGGTTTTGAGTATGAACATAGCTGCCATAATTTGCTGGATTTCTTCCATGGGCTACATCATTTTGGCCATACTTTGAGATAGGTGTTCTACAGATTTTTCTAAGCCTGGCAACCTTTGCATTTCTGACCTTAATTCTTCCATTTCTTTTTCCATGATTTCCACTCTGCCTTCGGTTTTCTTTTGTGCCATCAGGAAGGAATGCTCTGATACCAATTGATATGTATAAACTTTTAAGTAAATTAACGGGATTATGAGAATCGAACAGCAGCAATATATTGATGAAAATAAGATGATTACAGTGATAAAAAGAGACGCTCAATAACCTTTCGAGAGGACTATCACTCTCCTATTGCAACTACTGCTTGCCAAAATTTTGCCTACCTTCTACATTCATTTCCCGCCCTATTTATAAGTGACCTTTAAGGCTGTGACTACTTGGCCTACCTGCCTAACAGATTTGGTTACACTCAACTGCTTCTCCATTCTTCCTGGCCCTTCAAGAATATTTGAACTTAATTGGTGGCCTATCATTCACCTCCAGAAAATGTTGCATTTTAGAATAGTATTTGATATAAAAAAATAAGCAACTAATTTATTTTCCACTTTCACCAGTAAAAAAACACTATTCTTATCAAGAATTATTTATTTAGCGCCTGTTTGAGCCCCATTTTTTTTTTTTTTTTGTCCAAAGTGCATTTTAGAATAGTATTTTGTCGAAGAATGTGTGGTTAAAAAATAAAGAAAAGTTTTGGGTTAGCGTGTAATTTTATTGTAATGAAGAATGCGTGATTTAAAATAAGAGGAAAAAATGTATTTTGGAAATAATGGGTATCAAATAAGGGCTTAAAGTAAATTTTAAGCGTCGCCAAACATACTTGTGGGTAACATACTCACTCTCGAGATTTTCTTAAGTTAAGCTGGTAATTGTCACCATGGACTAGTTGTGCTGCCATTGGCTCTCTATCAGACTCTTTTGGTCCACGACTTGGCTCAATTGAGGTTTCTGGTTTGCTTGCCTAGTTTCTTCATTATGGAAAACGTTCTTTTTCATCTCACCATCTAAGAGACATTTTTATCTCTTCTGTGAAACATTTTCTAGGTTGTGTCCAATTATGTGCTATTACTTGGAATAAGAACATCAAACAAGCATACGATCTTATTCAGCTCATAGTACTAAATGACTATTCCTTGAAGAGAAAAATAAGGGAAACCGTCTGTGCCTACCTGTGCACGATGAACTCAGAACTCGCTGAGTGTCATAACAACACAAATTCACTGGTCCTATCTTAAACTGTAGAGATCCAGTGACTGGTTGATACAGTTGTAAACAAGTAATTTTATCTACAATGACAGTCATTGAAAGAAGCGTATCCAGCAGGTCAGAAACTAGAAATCAATAATGGGTTCTCCAACAGTGAGATTACGCTCCAAGTTCCATGGTAGATTAAAGAGCTTTGCTGTAATGAACTTGAAGATCTTGTTCACGTTGATGTTGTAGGTTGCACTTGAAAAGAACAATGTTGCATTCAGTGCCTTTGCATATGCTCTTGCCTGTTTTCATACATACAACTTGTGTTAGTATTTTGTATCTAAATGTTGATGACTTTTGGTAGTCGAAGTAGAATTAACAGATGCAAAAGAGATAAATAACTTTTTGATAGGGTACAGTGACGAATTCTATTTGGGCTGGCCCGAAAAGCTAGCTGTGCGACATATGTGATAGAACTAAAATTATGAAGAAAATGAGGGTATGTGGTGGTAGAGATCGGTCCAATCCCGTAGCCCACCACCGATCCCTAAGAGGGTGCTGGGGCGGAGCCCCCCACGGTATGCACCTGTTTTATTATATATATATATGATATATATTAGGGTATAATTACATCACATCATTCGGAGTAGTCACACATCTTGTAATCATCTTTGATATGGCGAATTTCTTCTCCCCTGCCCTTGGTTGTTTCCCGTCTTGGATTTCCACGTAAATCTTGTATTGTTCTTATTTCATATATTGTCTATCCTTGTTTTTTTGTGTAACACTTTTTGAGATGGAATCTAAGTTGTTCTCATGAATTTGTTTCCACTTTCTATATAAAAATGAATGATGTTTTGTGGTTTTTACCTGACTTGCAATTGTCCACTGCAAATCCAGTGGTAATTGGACGAAGTCGTCAAACTTGGTCCCTATTATAACTGGGATTGCTGTCTGCAATATGATCATAGATTTAATTATCAGTTAAGAACACATTGTACTTAAAAATGCATTATATTTAAATTTTGTTTTACCTGATTCCATTGCCTGGCTTGTTGAAACCATGGAATTACACTGTAATCACAGAAACATCAAACATTCATACAAGTTTATTGAGAATTTAATCTTAATATTTTTCTTGATGAATTGAGATTGTTACCTGTTCAAGGTGCACCGACTCGTGAGATCGAACATAAAGAACATTGCTACTGAATCTTTACAGGCTGCTTGAATTTTGTCATCAACAGTAGAAACATTGCCTGCATTATTTAAAATGCAATCGAATATTGGCACCCAAAACTTTCTGACTCTTGGTATTGTATTTGTTAGAAATTATATGATTTTTGTTGCTTACCTCCAACTTCCCAGATACTATAAGAAATGTGTGCTCCTTTCACACACAATGTTTTGTCCACCTGATTCATTCCTGTCATTGCCAATTCTTTAAGCCCCTTTTCTCTCCCAGCATACTTGGTCTTCAACATAAACAAACGAAACCAACATCAGACATATATAGCAATCCATAAAAGATTTGTAGTCTATGAAAATACTTTCATACATTTGATATGTTAGATTGGATAGATGTACTAACCAGAAAACTTGTCTTGCCAATCTGACCATCGCCCAAGAGACTGATTTTCAAAGAAACTAGATCCGATGAATCTTTGTCGGGATTGCAGAAGCAGTGTGGTGTTGAGGTCATATTCGTGGAGGACAAGCCAGCGGTATCCACCAGAGGCGATAAAGAGGAAGAGACGGTGGCAGCTGCGGTTGGCAATTGTCTATACCGAACTGATGACTTTCCGATAAAGCAAGCAAGAAATCGTTTCCAAAGCGTGTTGAGATACCACCGGAGAATCGAGACCCGCCAGAGGATTCTTTTCTTGACATTGAAATGAAACATTTTTCGGCAAAGCTGAGTCATTTTTCGTTTATGTCGAGAGAGATGGCCTCAGCAACTTTCTTTGGCCATAAAAGTAGAATAGCTTTGCCTGGTCTTGTACCTCTTTTGATGTCTCCCTAATTGTGGGGGTGCATTCTTCTTTATCATTGAGAGCTCAGAAAATTTTTAATGGATATTTGGTGAGTAATGGTGGGCTTGTCATTTTGGACATGAGTTGACCGATATATTATGGATACCCCACGTTAATTGCATTCTAAATTAGCGTTCGGTCACTTCTTTATCTAAAATTTGACATATAAAGACGTGTCGGAACTAACTTTGCTACGTGTCCATTGCATGTTTTTCTAAGCTTATTTTCTCTGAAAATAATAATTTTTTATTGAATAAAGTCTGAAAATAAGTAAATTCAAAATTACTTAAACATGATGTGGTCCTTCACATGCATGTTCTTCGATCCGATGGGACCCCTGAGATCCTTTTTTTCTTTTTCTTTTTTTTTTTTCAAAAAAATCATTCTTTTAAAACTCATTTTTAATCACGTCATTTCAATAAAATAATTTGAACGTAAATTCAATTTTTTCCCTTACTTTCTAGCCACACATTTTTGAAAAAATCACTATTACGAAACTCAATTTTACACGGCTCAAACATATTATCATGAATGAAGTGGTTGTATGTATTACGATTAGGGTCGTAGTCTTGATATTAAAAAAATTAACTTTTCTTATCTCTTTTATTATTTGTTGATATGTATTTACAAATCATATGTGAATATGTGATGGAAACACGACACTTGTGTGGATGTAGATTTTTTTCGGGATTTTGCTATTTTGTAATGAATCTTCGGCGGAAAAAGTGGATCAAAGTCTTGTCATTTGGTGGCCATGTATGATTCACGCGTACACTTGAGGAAACAAATCTTTGGCTATTTGTATGGAAGAGGATTGAAATGAACCTCGAGTAAACCCCAAAATATGGTGTGATCTCACATAATTCTGTATTCAATTTTCGGTGATGTGGACCTATGTCGACATATTGGGCCCGTTTGATAGGGATTAAAATCGGATTAAAATTGAAAAACTAGCCGTTATTGTTGACTTTTATTAGATGAGTGGGACTCAATAATCATATTTTCAATTTTAATCCGTACTTGATAGAGTTTATGTTTATTTTATCCCTCACGAATTTCTTTCACGTCTTTAACATTCGAACTCAATACATCCGCCTTATCAGACACTTCAGTTGAATATTAATATCAATGGAACATAGGTCTTGAATACGAATCCGAAAATACGACTCTCCCAAAACGAATAATATGTATGATTTAACGACTTCTGTATAAACCCAAATTGTTACAAAGTCTATCCACATGACTCTAAGTTGTTCAATAATAGAGGTATCGAATTTCTCGACTTTAAACTTTCGATTAGTTGAAAATGTATAGTTTGAACTTGTTTATGAATCATAGAAAGATTTTTTTCAAAGACGTGTAATGTTTCTTAAAAATTATAATTCCAGTGTCGTTTTCGAATACAAAAAAGTTTGTTAATCACTATGCAATTCCACTATAACATGCATGTGCTCATCAATAATTACATATTCTATGTAATCAAGAAAAAGAAGCCTATATTCTCCATGATTAGGAACCAAAGTCCTTTTTGGCCGA
Source organism: Fraxinus floribunda (assembly GCA_903798395.1). NCBI lineage: Eukaryota > Viridiplantae > Streptophyta > Magnoliopsida > Lamiales > Oleaceae > Fraxinus > Fraxinus floribunda. The sequence goes on along the minus strand of CAIGRS010234706.1, from coordinate 9,955 downwards.
CTGAAATGACATTTTTTCTAAGATATTAAACTTGTAGGCCAGGGAATTAGTGGTCCAAAAATCAAATACTGTCAATTTTAATGTATGATATGAAAAATGTGGGTAATTAACCAATTAATGGAAATATGAAAGATATTATTCATTACAAGTAAATGATACGTTTGTGTCACTTTTTTTACACGACGATCATATTTCCGTCGTGAATAAAATTATTTACGAGATAATAGAATCGTCATAAATAATAAACTTTTAAAATAAATGATTAGTTGGTTGAGTACATATGCATTAAACCTTAATTGTATAAATTAGTAATCAACATCTTAGTACATATTTTTTTGAAATTTTTGGCAAATTTTGGATTTTGTCTTTCATGTTCGAGGCATAATTATGATATATATTTCTTAACCCTTACGACTAATTATATGTTATAATGATAATTACTTCAATTGTTGGCTTCAGCATAGTCGATTTCAAATTTAAGGAAATGGACCTGCGGGTTCGTTAATTGTTGTTTGTTTTACCTAAAACAGTGACAAATTTAAAGCAATGGACCTATCATATAGCTCTCGCCCTCAATTTATAGCCATCCTTAGAAACTGACCACGTTATGTAACATAATGGGATTTTACAATACTACTAACTAGCATATTGTGTGGTATCGATATATAGCGAGGGTTGCGGGCAGCTGCAGTGAGCAAAAATGCAAATAATTCTAATAATCTTTTTTTTTATTTTATTTATGGTGGCGAATCGTGTTCGAATAAATCTCGCACGCATTCAAAATCGTTGACAAGTAATAATTGTGATGAGCTGAGTACCGCAAAGAATAAATTCTAATTCAACTGGACTACTTTTCTATTAAATTCGAAATATGTAACACAAAAGGGATTATTGTTTGTGATTATCCTAACTAAAATGTAAGTAAAAGCTTGGTTTTTAAACTTAAATGGAATGATTGTATTGGATTTTTTAATCCACATATTGTTATGATCTATTTTAATTGTTAATTATGTAATCCAATTTTATTTGTGCATTCTTAACATGATCGATAACTCCATAGTATTGAAATTTCTTTTTCAAGATAAGTTAAGTCTATTCTAACTACGTCCCGATCCTATTTCTAGTTTGAATTTATATGATAGAATGCATTCAAACACACGATTAATAATAATATTGTATGCATGATATATGTTATTCCTAACATTTATTGCCTATGTGTCAATCATCAAGTGTTCTAAACTTATTATGAGTCTCCTATCGTTACAATAAGCAACTAGTTAACTAACTAGTGGTCAATCAATTAAATAATGCAACGAGAATGAAAGATTAATCAAGAAAACAAGAACTATTAAACTATTGTCTTTAATTAAAATAAATAAGCAAAATGATTTATCTTCATCCAATATAAACAATGATCTATCATAGCATGATATTATATAAATTAGAAGAAGAATAATGAATAAATGTCGCCCGAAACATGAATGAATGCAAGAGATCTTGATCTTCAATTCCAATCTCAAAATTTTCAAGTTCTTAATGTAAATAGCTTTCAATTCCTTGTTTGGTTGATATTCTCTCCAAAATATGTGAATTATGATTTTTGTTTTTGATGAGTTTTATGATATGTATGTATATTAAGAGGTTAGAGAGATCCTTTGAAAGTTAGCCCAAAGTCTACATTCATAGGAGCCGAAAACTAGGTCAAATCGCATCTAAATAGGGTTCCAAAAGAGTTAGAAACAAAATAGTAAAATATCGATTTGTTAGCCATATGCGTGTGCCGATTTCTGATCACGTACACACCGTTCATCAAGTTCAAGCCAGGGTTTGTTGATTGTTTGTGCACGAGGAAAGGTGGATCTAAGCAACCATTAATAATTTTGTCATATCTTTCTCTTTTGATATCTAATTTAAGTGATTCAAAGTGTATTGGAAAGCTAGCTCAAAATGATACAATTAGTCTAGAAATATCATTTTTTCAATTTGAATGTTTACTACACGAAAAATGGGTTTCAATCTGAGGTTGAAAATTTGGAGCATACTTGTGCGACTCAAAATTGATTTGTGATAATACTTTGACTATATTTCAACAATTTGACTTCTAATTGCATCCAATTAATCATCATTTTGTGGTCTAAATCAACTATTGAATATTTTCACTTCGGTCTTCAAACTTTGTACTTCTCTTGTTTTAACCTATTTTTCTCTCCTTTTGTCCAATTATATTTTTCTGCATCGAGTTTTATTTAACAAACGAAATATATACATGATTAAGCCATAATTCATCAAAATTCATAACAATTATTCTAGAAATATATTTGTACACTTATCTAATACCTCAAACTTAAACAATTGTTTGTCCTCAAATAAACTAGAGATTAACTTAACAAAATTATTAAACAAACAAGGCTAGATAATCTATCGTTGGCTTTAGAATTGGAGTTTCCGTGTTAAAACTATGCATGGCTTCAAAATCAGATTCCTAAAGTTAATTTCTATTCATCCAGGAATGGATGCAAGCCTAGATTACAAGCCGGCTAATATGTAAAAAGAAAAAAAATTACGCATATTTTTTTTTGTTTTTGCAATTTTTTTTTCCTAAGAAAATTCAGTGGCCTGGGGACTGGGCCGGGCCCTCCCCCCACATCCATCCATGTATTCATCCAATTCAAAATTGACATGCGTGTATGAAAATTCATGCAGAACTTAATAAATTCATAAAATGATTTAAATCTCGACTATCAATGGTCGATTATATCATTTCTTCTCTCATGAGATGCACACCCCAAACTTGGAGAATTAATTTTATCAATTAAAAGCAACAAATTACTTTTTAAGTCAAGTTATCTTATATTGAATTGCTGCAATAATAAATAAAGCATTAAATAACACAAAATTTGATGACGAAGAAAATCTTTAACTCGGTAAAAACTCTGAGATCAAGCTAGTAGTTTCCACTATAGACAATAAGAACTTACAGTATGATCCAGCCTAAAAATCCAGTAGACTCGCTGACCTAATTCCTGCAATCTCCAAGACCCACTGAGACGTGTTTCATTCATACCTGCTCCCGATCTTCTGGAATTGTCTATTTCCTGTGTAACACCAAGAATGCCTCATTCTTGTACTCTTCATGTACTTTTGGTCCAACCTCCTTCTAACTTTAGCAATCTCTGAAGACTATTGAGAAAGTACATTCCTAATGATATCTAGGAAATGAGTGTTTTTTATTATAAGAATTCGATATTTTTTCCAAACTTGTGGTTGATTGATCTCAAGAATCATAAGGTTAATTTCAATATTTGGATGTGTTCTTGGATCTAGGAACACATATAAGGATGTAAAATAATGATCAACCACACCCAAAAACGTACTAGGCATTGAGTATTTTTAATATGAAAAGTTCGGGTAGTATATGATAGATAAAACTCTTGAAAAACGCAAATTAGGATTTCTCGGACAACACTGCCGCTCGAGTTAGGCTATGCGAGCGAGAGGTGCGTTGCTCGAGCAAGAGCTAGGCGATAGGCGGGCGAAATTGATTTTGGTTTGGACACTCGAGCATCAGCTAAGTGACAGGCTACCGTAAATCTGACGACTCTTTCTTCATATTCCATACTCGAACTCAAAGACTCCTAATTCATATATAGAACCCTCCAAAAGACTCATTGGCTTTTACAACTCTTTTGTAACAATCCTATTCTTTTATAATAATCCTTTTGTCTGATTAAAGAATTGCCAATATAAGAAAAAAACGTAACAAATTTCACTAATTGCAAGTTAACACTTTCAACAAATAAGGATTCTTCTATATTTTGATTGTTTTAACCTTTTAAGATTTAATTGGGCTAATAATCTCTTATCAAAAGTCTAATTTTTTCAAAAAAGTATTCGGAAATTAATCAAAGTAGGTAATGCGTTTCATTCACCTATTTATTTATATTCGCTTTGCGTATTCTGTTTCATGTACTAGCTTGATCATTTTTTGAGATTTCTTTTCCAAATTCTCAATAAGTGTCCCATTGTGATCTTTAATAGGGTAGTTTCTCTCTTGAATCACTGCAAATTTTTTTTTCCCTTTTTTCATGAAATATTAGCGCAATGCCCCTTATTAAACATTTATTCTAATAAATGGACATATAACTTAAGATTTTCATTTAATTTTAATCTTACTGGACTTAGACTATCCACACAAAAATCTTCACACATGAAATCTATATTTATCTCAATGCCTCCCTGCAACAGTTTAATCATCCACAAATTATCCTAGAATTAGTTTAAGAATGTATATTGTAACGATTTTTCAAGTTTAGCATCTAATTTCCACTATTTTCAATCTATTAAATCGTACGAATTAAATTAATCATTTATGATACAAAACATAAATCTAGTGCGCAAAGTAATATCAAGTTTCACAACCTAACATGCAACTTTTCAACAATTTATAGTCTAACACAATGTTATAAAGATATAGCCCACACAAGCACATGAACTAGATAATAAAGTTGGACATAACTTATTTTTTCATATTTTTTTTTCTTTTACACGCGAACAAGCAAACACAAACACTAAAAAAGATAACAAACTCAATGTTATCCCATTCCCAATAACAGGCATTGCCCTCATTATCTAAAAATATAACACATAATATGCAAATTTTACATGTACAAAAATCAAGTAAGAATGGAGAATGCTCGATTGAAAGAAGGTAATGCATATAAATATTTGTTTAATTTCGTAGTGATCATTGTTATATCCATGATCATTACTGAACTTCAACTTTGCTAAAATTATGTCAATATAGTGTATTTGCATCTTTTTCATGCTTTAATTACTCACAATATCTAATAAGTTAGAACTTCTTTCTTTGTAGCTTAATCGTATTTCTCAAGTATATTGGCAAACCATTTTCAAACTACTCCACCGACATTACCCATCCAGTCAGGTTCTATTCACTAGACATGGATTCTGGAAGCAATGAAGGAATATCCATTGATAATTGTATTTTATATACTTATTCGGGACTTAAAATATCAATATTTGATAATTTTTTGACAAAATATATTCTAAATTGTTGTATTTTATGTTATATAGGTAAAACTTAAGGGTTGAACGAGGAATTGAAAGAAACAAAAGAAAAATCAAAGAAAAAGGACAAGGTCCAAAGTCTGAGGACCAAATTGTAAATATGCAATAGCTGATTCGGACCACAAGACGATACTTTTAAGATTGCTAGGAGACAATTGGATGTAATTAGAACTCAAAAAGGAATGCAATATGATCAAAATATTGTCAAAATCAATTTCAAATCGCACAAATTATTTTCCATATTTTTAGTTGAAAATTGAGATCCGTTTTTGGTATAGTAAACGTCCGAATAGGAAAAGTTATATTTAGAAAATTTGTAGCCATTTGAATTAACTTTCCAACACACTTTGAATCGACTCAATCAAATATCAAGAGAGAAAGTTACGATCAAAATACTGATGACTGTGCAGAGACGAGAAATTTGCACCCGAAGTCAACTTTCCTTACTCAGTTGTAACTCTTTTGAAAATCAATTTGAACTTGATTTTCAACAAATTTTCTACTCCTACAAATACCTAATAGCAAAATATATATTGGAGACCTCTCATATACATCTCATACTATAATATTCATCAATTATTATCATTTAAGGATGAAAAATCATAGTTTTTGTAAGAGAATTGAAATGGACCTGCAAGAATTCAATTAATTGAAGATTCAAACTTGATTTTTGGGCAAAGAAAAGAACGCGGAAGTAAAGATTCATCAAAAAATCATTGAAGAAATTCAAGATTTCAAGATTTATCTTTATCTTTATCTTCTTAATTTATCAAAAATTCGGACTATGTCTTTAATTAAATATGATTTTTTTTTGTAATTCCGATATATTATGCTAGTTTTATACATTTATAAGATGAGATAAACCCTTGTTATGATGGTTTTAGTTAATTATTTTAACTTTAATTTGATTGGATTTGATTTGTGGATGTTTATTATCATTTTTATCGTTCTGTTCAATTGCTTGATCACCATTTGAATTGTTAGTGAATTTTATTATTATTGAGAGAAACAATATGGTTTAAACACTATATAATAAATATTGCAAGGTTCGATAGAGATTATAATACATACACCTTTATGTTTTATATGATTTTAATATGTATTCTAGCACTTGTTAATAAATGTATTATGTTTGCATTTTACATCGAGAAATAGAAGGGTCATGAAGGATAGATTTGATCACTATTGAGAGAAACTTTCAATTAAATTAGTAATATTGACCAACATGAATGATTTCAAATTGTTACTTTAATTGTTACACTAAAAATGAAATAATAAGGGGAATTCGATATCTTAATAATACATCTCACCTTTTTTAAAAACATGTTTACTTACTTTCATTAGTTTAATTAATAATTTAGGTATTAGTATAGAAATAATCACAAAATTTGTTTGTTATTCAATTAAAGTTGCAATTAATTTTAATTCGGCCAAACATGTAGTCCTTGTGGGTTCGACACTCTATTCATCATTATATTACTTAATCACGATCCCGTGCACTTGCGAGTTTTCAAAGGATCACCCATCATCGGAATAGACATGTATGGAGCTGCAGAATATGATGTAGCAGAATTAGCTACGACTTACGCGGATGGGTTCGAACTTCAGAAGCGAATGTGATGGTGCTAAGAACTTTGCTTGGTCGAACAGAACGAGCTCATCCAATAATTTAATTATGCTGTTTTTATTTAATTTTCTGCTGCTTATTTGACACGGGAGTGTCATTGATTACAACACTTGACCAAAGGGAAATCAAGATTCTTTCAATAGTGAATTGAATTCCAAGAGACAGGTTTTTGTGGTAACTTTCAACAGAAATCTGAGAACGTTGAACACATATTTTTCATTCACATAATATATTGTTGGAAAGGTAATTAAAGTAAGGATTCTAGAACAATTCTATGGAAAGTCATTGTAATTTTACTCTTGACTATTCAGCTGCCTAATGCACCCGTGAATACAAGAAGTTCTCATCTTTTCAAGGTTCCTAGAAGACTTTAATGTATGTGAATGAACGAATTTTTCATTTAGAATTCATGTATGTTCATTTAGTGTGTGTTTGTCTCTTATTATTATAGAAGAAATGGAGTAATGAATAGTATTTTTTTGAAGAATATGTGGTTGAAATTTAAGATTGTTAGGAGACAATTGGATGGAATTAGAGCTCAAAAAGGAATGCAATATGATCAAAATATTGTCAAAATCAATTTCTAATCGCACAAATTATATTCCATAATTTTAGTTGAAAATTGAGATCCATTTTTGGTATAGTAAACGTTTGAATTGGAAAAGTTGTATTTATAAAATTTGTAACCCTTTGAATTAACTTTCCAACACACTTTGAATCGACTCAATCAAATATCGGGAAAGAAAGTTACGATCAAAATACTGACGACTGTGCAGAGATGAGAAATTTCCACCCAAAGTCAACTTTCCTTATTCAATTGTAACTCTTTTGAAAATCATTTTGGACGTGATTTTCAACAAATTTTCTACTCCTACAAATACCTAACAGCAAAATATATATTGGAGACCTCTCATATACATCTCATACTCCAATATTCATCAATTATTATCATTTAAGGATGAAAAATCATAGTTTTTGTAAGAGAATTGAAATGGACTTACAAGAATTCAATTAATTGAAGATTCAAACTTGATTTTTGGGCAAAGAAAAGAACGCGCAAGTAGAGATTCATTAAGAAGTCATTGAAGAGATTCAAGATTTCAAGATTTATCTTTATCTTCATCTTCTCAATTTATCAAAAATTCAGACTATGTCTTTAATTAAATATGATTTCTTGTAATTCCAATTTATTATGCTAGTTTTATACATTTATAAGATGAGATAAGCCCTTGTTATGATGGTTTTAGTTAATTATTTTAACTTTAATTTGATTTGATTTGTGAATGTTTATTATCATTTTTATCGTTCTTTTCAATTGTTTGATCACCAATTGAATTGTTAGTGGATTTTATTGTTATCGAGAGAGACAATAGGGTTTAAGCACATTATAATAAATATTGTAAGGTTCGATAGAGGATAGAGATATACCTCTATACTTTATATGGTTTAATTTTTAATTAATTATTTTGACTTTAATTTGATTTGATTTGTGGATGTTTATTATCGTTTTTATCGTTCTTTTCAATTGTTTGATCACCAATTGAATTGTTAGTGGATTTTATTATTATCAAGAGAGATAATATGATATAAACACTATATAATAAATATTGTAAGGTTCGATAGAGATTATACATATACCTTTATGTTTTATATGATTTCAATAAGTATTCTAGCATTTGTTAATAAATTTATCATGTTTGCATCAAGAAATAGAAGGGTCATGAGGGATAGATTTGATCACTATCGAGAGAAACTTTGAATTAAATTAGGAATATTGACCGACATGAATGATTTCAAATTGTCACTTTAATTGTTACACTAAAAATGAAATAATAAGGAAAATTCGATATCTTAGCAATCTCACATTTTTGAAAAACATGTTTACTTACTTTCATTAGTTTAATTGATAACTTAGGTATTAGTATAGAAAAAATCACAAAATTTGTTTGTTATTCGATTAAAGTTGCAATTAATTTTAATTCGGCCAAACACGTAGTCCTCGTGGGTTCGACACTCTATTCATCATTATATTACTTGACCACGATCTCGTGCACTTGCGGGTTTTCAAAGGATCACCCATCATTGAAATAGACATGTATGGAGCTGCAGTATATGATGTAGCAGAATTAGCTACGACTTACGTGGATGGGTTCGAACTTCAGAAGCGAATGTGAGGGTGCTAAGAACTTTGCTTGGTCGAACAGAACGAGCTCATCCAATAATTTAATTATGCTGTTTTTATTTAATTTTCTGCTGCTTATTTGACACGGGAGTGTCATTGATTACAACACTTGAGGTTTCCCTTTAGTTCTAAGAAAGTTATCAGAATTGAATTCCAAGAGACAGGTTTTTGTGGTAACTTTCAACAGAATTCTGAGAACGTTGAACACATATTTTTCATTCACATAATATATTGTTGGAAAGGTAATTAAAGTAAGGATTCTAGAACATTTCTATGAAAAGTCATTGTAATTTTACTCTTGACTATCCAGCTGCCTAATGCACCCGTGAATACAAGAAGTTTTCATCTTTTCAAGGTTCATGTGAATGAACGAATTTCTCATTTTGAATTCATATATGTTCATTTACTGTATGTTTGTCTCTCATTATTGTAGAAGAAATAGAGTAATGAATAGTATTTTTTGAAGAATATATGGCTGAAATTTAAAGTAACTTTATTGATTTATGTGTAGAATATTTTATTGGGTGAATGTGTGATGGAAAATCTTACTGTAGCAAACAATGTTTTGGAATAATTGAAGGCAAGCGGGACCTTAATTTAATTACTCATGCTTAGACGGGTTGTTCCAAGTCACACCCTTGAAATCCTTGAAGCAGTTGAGTTTGAATATATGAATCAAATCTTTTAAGAGGTTTCTATTTCTATCATTCTTTTCTTAGCTCTATATCATTTGGTGGATTCCAAGAGTAGTGAGTTTTCTTAGCCTTGTATCCCTTCTTTAATTTCTTCAGGTGGTGTATGTATCCTTTAGGCATTTACGTGGGTGGTTAGCTTTTCTATCCCTTGTTCTCTTTTTTTTTTTATCAATCTTCATTTAAATCGGCTATCAAATTGGTATCAGAGCTTTGTTTATCATGATATATGTTCTAAAAAGTGCGCCTAGGCGTGAAGCGGGATGAAAATGCCTCACTTTGAGGCTAAGCGGTAATTAAGCAGTCAATGGCTTAATGCGCGACTAAGTGTGCCTAAGCGCGCCTAGGCGTGGCAAAGCACGCCTA
>CAIGRS010234702.1:0-23003 GCA_903798395.1 Fraxinus floribunda | reverse complement strand
TGGCTAAATTAACATATTTGTCTTCAACAATAAAGAAAAAATATTCACGCGCTCAGCCAACAAGATTTTACGCGCAACTTTTTTCTACTACGCGCTACCTTAATCGTTGAAGAAATAAGAAAGCTCCTGGATCCTCCTCCGCCGTCGACTCCGTCCCAATCAACCCATTTTATAAATTGGATTCGATTTTGCTTTGAATTCTTCGCATTTCAGCATAAATTAATTCCTCATAAATTTACTATAAAAGGGCACCATTATTCTTCCTGTTGTCGAAAATCGAATTACAAAAACATCGTTAAAAACTTAATCCTGTTCTTCTTCCATCCCATGTCGTTTTCCGGCATTCAAGGTCAACTCATTGAGATTACAGGTTCGCGTTTTTAAATTTTCCCTGTTTAACTTCGTCTGTTTGCTTCAGTTTCTTGAAAAAAAAATGTGTTTTTCATCATTATTTAAATACATTTTTTAAAATTTTTGGAGCAGTGGTCGGTTGTACCAAATTGAAAGACACAGAATGGATTTCAAGGCAAGATCCCTACGTCTGTCTCGAATATGCTAGCACCAAATACCGTACACGTACCTGTACAGGTATGTTATACGTTACTACGTATATATGCAATATACATGTTTTTAAATGGATTTTTTGGTGTTTATTTTCATCAAAAAAATTATGGGTTTTGATTTATGATTATTTTTGTGTGAAATTTGTGAAGATGGTGGGAAAAACCCTACATTTCAAGAGAAATTCGTCTTTACGTTGATAGAAGGGTTGCCGGAGTTAAATGTTGTCGTGTGGAATAGCAATACTCTAACTTATGACGATTTCATCGGCAGTGGAAAGTAATTATCTTGGATTTTTCTAGTTTAATTCATGATTGAATTTCCTTTAAAAAATAAAAAAGATTTGCTCTTGTATGCTGAGTTGTGATCTTTAATTTGGTGTGTTTAGGGTTCAGTTGCAGAAAACTCTATCTCAGGGTTATGACGACAGCTCCTGGCCTCTTCAGGACAAGAAAGGCAGGTACTGATATACTGAACAAAACTACGTTATAGTTGTGTTAATGGCATTTTGTGTTTGCTCTGTATGTTTGTATTTTGTATTTTTTATGCTTGTGTTTCAAGAGTAGTGATTTATACAGTGCTTATAAAATTTTGGAATGTCTCTGGAACTATTATGAACTTCTGTTTTATGATTATTGTGATGAATTGTCCCACTGTTCCTTTTACATATCCCCATTTGAAACATTATATACTAGCTAGATCAACACAGACACAAAGTGCAAAAAATCATCAAGCATGCTAGAGCTATCGCGTGGAAAATATGTATGCTTATTTAAAAAGGAGTTAGAAGGAAGGGAGTCATTGATTTAAATGGTTGAAATAAGTTTTTTTAATATGTTTCTGTTTCACTAAATAGCGATATCCTTGATCATCTTGATCATGAAACTGGACAAGCTAGTTTGCCATGGTATACAGACGCTTGGATGTTATACTATGTGAAACCTTACATCGTAAGATATTTTCATACTGCAACGAGAAATTATTGTAGAACTGAAGTGTTCTTCCCTTGGAGAGCTCCACTATCCATACAATTGTTTGATGGAAAGTTGTAAGCTATTTCCTATCTCCCTGTTCTACACGATCAGTTAGTACACTCAGCAAGCTGTATTTGCCTCCTTTTCTTGTGCAATATCGACGTGTTAGGTTTCAACTGCTGCTTCAGTGTAGCATGTCAAAAAACCCTACATATGGTTTTTCGTTATTTGGGTACATGGCAAGAACAGGTCCGCTAGATGATTTCCAGGAAACGAGCATTTCTACATTGTGCTCCATCATCTAACTTCTCCTGGGTCCCTTACAGATGAACATTCCTAGGGTGTACTGTGAAGTTGGGGACCATTCTATTTTCAGTGGATGGTTTATAGTATGGCGTTCTTTTCATATATTTAGCTTATCCTTAATGTCCAAACGTGTAATGTGCTGGTCTGCCCTCAAATAACATGTTATTGTGATATTAATAGAACAAATTGCTGACTGAATACTAGTTTCTCTTGCCACTTGTAACTTAATAAACCATTTCTCTTGTTGGAAGACTGACAATGCCGAAGTTTTGTGATGAAAATTAGTAGATGATTAAAATTTGTCCTTTTGTCTACAGGCATGCTGGAGTAGTTCGACTGATTATGCACTATTCAAATGCAAATGTAAACTCATTTCTTCTTTCTTTTACCTTTTGAAAATCTTGTTCTCCCATTCAGAATAAATTACACCGCTTGTACCTACTATTATGAATAAATTATTTGTTACTTATGAGCATTTCATCATTTGATATTTTTTAGAAGCCAGCAATGAGCTATGCTCCATTGGCTCCACCGTTTGGGGCTGCAACGGTACCTCAGGTCACTCTCTTCTCTGCACCTCAATCCACCGTTCCTTACAATCCATCTGCAAATGGCTACTCAGCACCATCTCCGTATCCTACATATCCTCCTACCTCAGCAGGATACCCTCCTTCGCCTTATCATTCTCAGCCTGCTACTTATCCTCCATCTTACCCGCCAATTTCTGTATATCCTCCATCGCCATATCTGCCACCACCCCAAAACTCGCACTATTACCCTCCAGGTAAAATCCTTTTCGGTTGTAGCTTTGTATATAATATACTCTGCTCAAAAGACTTACTCTGCTTACTTTTTCATAACAGGGTCATATCCACCACCACCATATCCTCCGCCGCCCTACTGATGCTGAATACTTCCGGTGAAGAAAGAGCATCAATTAGTTAATGCTAGTTGTCACGTGTATATCATATTCGACAAGTCTTCTTTTTCTGGAAACTTTTATGTTGCGAAACGGTATTCTTTCATTCGTTGATTGTATTGTATATACATGTACCTTTTGTAAGGCATTTGTTGTTTGCCCTTTAGATAATTTTGTTGGGAAAATCAGATGAAGGGGGGAATGATTATGCATGAGTGGATATGTCACATGAGGTTGAATAATTGTAAATCATAAGATGAATAGACCTTTCAACAGTTTGCCACTACTTTTGTTGACTAAATATTATATGGTGGATTTGACACCTTTGGCACTCGAGACTGCTTCCTTTCGGCGTTCCACTTTCATTATCTCTCAGTGGCAAACTCGGTGAACCATCTTATTGTATGCTTGGATGTGACCTTTTCTCACTGTCATTAGTAAACCCGCTTGGCACGGTTGAGGCAAGTCGAATCTACAGGGTCGACAGGCTCGTTGGATTGGACCATGCCTAGAGTGTGCTGGGATGGGAGGCGGCACATTCCATAGTAGGGTCAAGTTTAACACAGACACCGTCGACATTGTTTTTGTAGGGGTAACATGGTCAACATATCTCGGGTCTTCTCTTGTTCATGTAAACCTTAGTCATGCATACTTCGACAAATCATAAATCGCATGAGGCCTTTTTCGAGGTGGGAAAGACGGCTGCATGTACTCTGACAGTCAAGTTAGATAATGTATGAGCTAAGGGGATGTGGTACGCGTTAGAGACGTGAGCCACTAAGCAAATCAGGTTGGATCTAGGAGGGTATTAACTGAGTGAATAGATAGCAAGTTTATAGTTTAAGTATATGAAGTTGAATTACCTTTAAATGACACAATGTGTGAGCTTTTATAATGAAAGAGGTAAGATAATGGTCGTTGAATTGAAAGACACTTGGCCTCATCTTGATGGCCGGTCATTCAATTGCCCAGTGCATTTATGGGAATTTAATATATTTGAAAAGTTGTAACCTTAGAGCCTAAATCCGACCTCTACTATATAAACTCATAATTTGACCTTAAAGTGCTTTGTTGAAGTGAGTTATCACATCAAGGAGCCGTTTAAGGATCTTGTATTGAATTGCTTGGGAAGATGCTCTTTTGCGAATGTGGAGGCTAGGAGCCTTGCACTTTTTCCTACATCATGTGTGGCATTTCGCCTCGACCATGGAGGATCGGCCTCATCATGCACCTCGACTGAAGTGATATGCCACCTCGGCCAGGTAGGAGGTGACATGAAATGTGGACCTCGGTGATATCGTTTAGTTGGCTGTCACGTGGGTGATGATCTAGAGCCTTTTCAAATGAGACGTAACAGACACAATTCCAAGTCTTTTGCACAACTTGTTGCATTCTCAAGGTGCCATGATCGATTCCATGTACCTAAGTCATTATATTATGCATATTATCCACCCTAGGAGAGTATATGTCCATCATACATGATGCTACCAAAAATCGCACTTGTTGATTTTTGAACTTGACGATTGATAATGAGTACAAACATGATCTTTCGGTACCTGGAATAAAGGTTTCAAGGTGTGTTCTCAACGCCCCCTCCGATACTTAAGTCATAGAGAGAATATAAAGAAGCTTAAGTGCCGAAAACTGAATGTAAAAACGTACTCGAGTAATGATCCAAGGTTTTATATTTATAGAGATAGATAGTGCATTTCTAGCAGGACTTAATATCTTTATTTTTAGGAATTCTAATTGGAATAACTGTTTGACCACAATCATAAGTTTGGCATACATTAACTGTAATATTTTTAAAGATAGACTCTTTCTGGACTTGGAACTCTTGAATTGAAGTATCTGGATAGGGTTAGAGTTCTTAAGAGGTGGGGACTATCCATGCTTAAGCATTTTAGAATCAGGCTAAGGAAAAAACCCGGGAACTCACCCTCGAGGATACTCTGAGATAATTGCCATTGGCACTCACCAGAAGTCCTCGAGTATGCTCGAGGACTATTTGATACTCGAACATATTGGTCTCCATAACTGTGATAAACAAGCATGAGGAATCCTCGTGCTCGAGGTGTTCCTTTTGTGACCACATTAGTACTCTTCACAAATTTTTGTTGCGTCCTTCAAGTTTCGTAGAGAGATTTAAATTGAATTCTAATATCGGCTGAACAACTTGTTCAATTGAGATCATGATTTAACTTAAATCTCTCATAAAATATAAGTCGTTGGTTCGAATTTTGGAGGACATTAAGAGAAATTCGCGAAAAGTAAGAAGGTCGATGCTCTTTCAAAGCAAAAAATAAGTAAGAATTTAACAGCTTGAACACATAGACCGGTAGTTGCACGAGGTGTGATCCCAAGGAACGAGAAAGTCTGGGAGAAATGATTTTGAGAATCTGGCAAGGTCCTTCATCTTGAACTCGAAACAGAAATTGTGGGCCGCTTTTGACTTTAATAAGAATCATGAAATGACTGTTGTTAGCGTTGTAATTAGGTGGTTAATTATGGATTAACTGGATAACAACTGTGTTTTAACTTTTAGTAGTACGTAATAATGTATTTATTTTAAGTTAGCTGGATGAGTTGGCCATCATTACCACAATATCACACCATTTCATGCTTTATAGTTCATAGTAAGGTAGAAATAAATCTAATGAATTTTTTTTATTTTCTTCCTTCGACACAAGTATATAATTAACACGTGACTTTCATACGGCTCAGTAAAGGGTAAAATCTTCAACTCACATAACATTCATTTAAAAAAGGTTGAACCCTAATTTTGAGGGTCCCTCAACGTTCCGCCCCTGGAGCATTGTGGAGGAGGTAAATTGCGAGATGTATTTCAACAGGTCATGGTACAAGAGTTGCCATACGGTGCCCACAAAAAGTTCAATTTCAAATCTTGTTAGAGACAAAAATTGAACACTCATACTGCGACTGTCAGCTCAACTGAAACTACCTCACCTTAATCATTTGCACGGGGGCCACATAACATTCATTTATATTTTGCACAGTGTGTGTTGATGTTGTTTCTAGGGAAAAATCAAGTGTAAATTCTTAGTACACATCCCTCTCACATATGTGTGGGGTCCACAATGGACCTCACATTGTGGGCCCCACACACAAGTGAGAGGGATGTGTACAAAGATGTGTACCAATGATATAAATGTAGCATGGTTTTTGTTTCTATGCCCGATAATTTTCTCGTGACCCTACTTGGTGTCAGTGTGTGTGCCGTTACGTTTTTGCCCGCCAAGAAAAACACACTGTCCAATACAGCGTAAAATTGCAAAAGTAAAAAACAAAAAAATTGTCAATATATTACTACAATCTGAAAGCATAAAGAAAGGACAAGCGTGAAAACCACTCTGATAAAATCTCTTCCTTTATCTCTCTGTTTTTGAGACCTGAGTTCTTCAGTCTCCATTCAGATTCAGAGAGAGAGTCATATAGAGAGAAAAGGTTGAAGGATGAAAATGGGGTTTGGGTTTCTTTTTGTTTTCTGTTTTGTAGAATGAACGCAGAAAATTACAAACCTCTTCTTTTCAGAAGAAGATGGCTATAGAGAAAAATCTAGATTCTGATTCTTCTTTGTTTGATTCTCTTTACTGTGAAGAAGAAGAAGAAAAATGGGGTGAAGTTGAAGAAAAAGAGAGTGAAATCATTTTCAATAGTCATTTTGATGGCAAATTTATTTCTGCTTTTTCGGTGCTGTTAACGGAACAAGATCTGTTCTGGGATGATGAAGAACTTCAATCTCTGTTCTGCAAAGAAAAGGAAACCTTTTTTGAATCAATCAATAATGTTGAAATTGAATTTTCACTTTGTCTTGCTCGAAAACAGGCCGTGGAATGGATCTTGAAAGTGAATGCTCATTATGGATTTTCAGCATTAACCGCAATTCTTGCAGTTAATTATCTTGATAGGTTTCTTTACAGCTTTCATTTTCAGAAAGATCAGCCATGGATGATTCAACTTGCAGCAGTCACTTGTCTTTCTTTGGCTGCAAAGGTCGAAGAAACCCATGTTCCTCTCCTCTTAGACCTTCAAGTATGCTCCCGACTCTCCATTCCAGTCTAGTATTGTATATCAAACACGCACTTGAAGATCCTCTTCTTTTGCATGCAATTTTTTTTTTTTGGGTTTTGAATTTGTTAATCTTGATTCAACAGGTGGAGAATGCAAATTATGTGTTCGAGTCGAAGACAATTCAAAGAATGGAATTTTTGGTGCTTTCTGCCCTCAAATGGAGGATGAATCCAGTGACTCCTCTTTCATTTCTTGATCATATAATAAGAAGGCTTGGATTAAAATCCTATATTCACTTGGAGTTTCTAAGGAAATGTGAAAATCTCATCTTCTCTATTATCCCTGGTAAGCATATATGATACAACTCTCATGTATACCAACATTTTGTATATTACAAATAATTTAAGTTTGATTTTGTGACTATTCAGATTCAAGATTCGCACGTTATTTGCCTTCTGTTGTTGCTGCTGCAACCCTGCTTCGCGTTATACATCAAGTAGAACTTTGCACTGCAGCCATTGACTACGAAAACCAGCTTCTTGGGATTCTCAAAATAAACATGGTTTGTTTGTATTTTTCATTTGTCTTTTAATGATTCCCTTCTTGTTATTTTTCCTCTTATGGTCTGTTTTTGAACTTTTTAAACATTTTTTTTCCTACAGGAGCAATTGAACGATTGCTGTGAGCTTATTTCAGAGTCATCGAAGACTGGTTCATTTCTTCAAAAGCGTCGATTTCGTGAAGTTCCAAGCAGTCCAAATGGTGTAATGGATGCATTATCATTCAGTTCCGATAGCTCAAACGATTCATGGGTAGTGGCATCGTGCATTTCTTCGTCGGCTCATCAGCCACTGTTGAAGAAAAGAAGGGTTCAAGAACTGCAAATGAAACTGCCATCACTGAGCAGAGTTTTCGTTGATGCTGTTGGGAGCCCTCATTAATTACTATCAGAAGAAGCTTAATATCTATATTTATTTTGATTAATTTTGTATTAAATTGGCTTTCATTTATTATCTCTGCCATTATGCGTAAGAATGGAAGAAAAAACAAGGGAGTTGGTATTGGCAGAAAGAGCTGGCAGTTTACAGAGAGAGAGAGAGGGAGAGAACCAAATGCTATGAAGAATATCCATGGACAAATCTGTATTATCATAAGCTAAAACGCATTTATGTTTGATCTTGTAATAGATTATTTTTCAGTTTTTTTAAAATCTAAAATTCTTCAATGATTTGACTGTAAACAAGAGAGAGAAAGGGGTTAGGTTTGCATGTGAAGGGGAAAAATAGTTGTTGTCGGCCAATGGGTTTGACTTTGACCTCGCGACTGACGTTTATGTACACAAGATAGGACCGTTCGCTAAAAACGACGTCTAAGAATGTCGATAGACAGATAACAGGCCTACTTAACATCCTACATGTCTAACTTGAATTTTGGGTTGACAATAATCTCTGTCTAGCTAGCTTTTAATTAAAACACTATTTAAAGGTTGAACCTCAACTTTGAGTGCTCCACTTGTTCTGCTTTGGATCCTGGTGAAAGAGGTAAATCGCAGGTTATACCTCTAAGGGTATAGGGTGGAAGACTATTTGTACACTTACACTTACTCAGGGCCAAATCCAATTTCAGGATTCGAACCCTTGACGTGACAGCCTCAAACAAAGTTGGAGCTTTTCCAATTTCCACCTTCTCCTTTTACCACTTGGACATATGTCCTGGGGGCAATTAAAACACTATTTATTTTCTATTCAGTCACGTTTGTTTGGATCGAATTAAAATCTGATTTTAATCTAAGTCAAAGTCAAACAATTAATATCAACCACATTTTTCATGAGTTCCACAACTTTTCAACCACACATTTCAAAAACTTCTATCACAATCCACTAAAAATTTGATTTTAATCTACTCCAAACACTCTCGAAGCCAATTACTATACTTAATAATACAAAGGGTAATTGGCGCAAAAACGTCTCTACCTTTGCNTCAAAGTCAAACAATTAATATCAACCACATTTTTCATGAGTTCCACAACTTTTCAACCACACATTTCAAAAACTTCTATCACAATCCACTAAAAATTTGATTTTAATCTACTCCAAACACTCTCGAAGCCAATTACTATACTTAATAATACAAAGGGTAATTGGCGCAAAAACGTCTCTACCTTTGCTTCTGTTTGTGGAAAACGTCCTTACGTTTGATTTTTTGACGCAGAACGTCCTTACCTTTGCTTTTTTTTGGCGCAAAACGTCCTTTTCCCCTAATTTTCACATGAAATGACCGATATACCCTCCAATTTAAATAAAAAAAGGAAAAGAAAAGAAAAATAAAAAATAAATTACAATCTGCTCCTCAAACGTAGAGACGTTTTCCACAAACAGAGGCAAAGGTAGAGACATTTTGCGCCAATTACCCTAATACAAATATCTGTCCAAAAATGTTACAATCAAATGAAGTAACTAACAATAAAGAATTGATAAATTCAATTTTAAAATTTGAGAATAATACTTATAATTAATTTTTATCGTTAGGGTTTACAAAATAATTTGTACCGACTCTCACGGGACCTGCCCTTGTTTATATTTTATAAAAAAAATTCCACTATTTTTATTATAAATATTAAGGAAAAAAATTGATTAAAAAAAAAAACTACGCGGGGAGAGTGGGGATCCTAGCCCCCTACATTGAGCGAGGGAAAATTACGCGATAGGGAGAGTAGAGTAATGCCGTCCTGCCCCGATGTAATAACTAGTTATTATCTTCTCCTTGTGTCATGATCCTTCTTAAATTATTTTGATCGAGAATTGCATTTTTAGTCACACGAATTACAAATTAGGAACATTATTCTAATTTATATAATAAGCCCTTGTTCGATTGGGATTAAAAATCAGATTTTGATAAAATTTTATGAGGTACGTGATTGAAAAGTTGTGGGTCTCATAAAATGTGTTATTAAAATTGGCTTTGAATTCGACTAAAATCTGAATTTTAATTTTTACCAAACAGGGTGTAAATATATTTGACTTATGTGATAATTCATTTTTCTTTGTAAAATGTCCATTTTCTGACTTATGTATTGTTCTTTGGGAAATTATGTTGGTACAGAAAAATCTTCTACAGAATAGTTACATATACTCACATGAGGGGTGAGCTCCATGTGAATTAAATATTGTTAAAAAAAATGGACCCCGCCTATTGTGTGTGTTTTGTAGATTTTCTGTAATTTTTTTTTCTGTACACTAAGTTTCGTTCTTGTTCTTTTTTCTCAAGTATCAATTAACTTCTTTTGAGGCTTTTTAGCTCAGCAAGAGACATAAGTCTGCATCAAAGATGTCATCGAAAAAATTAACGTGCTTGGAATAGTAAATTAATACTTTTATATATATATTTTTTCTTAAATCTTAATGCAAAATTCAGTCTAATCAACGGATGGGTCTCACACATAAATTTATTTTCTATGTTTACTTTTATAGAATATGAATCAACATTAATTTTCTTTGGAAGAACCAATTGATTTAGGCTTTGCATGCGTACCAACTGGCAATAATAATAAGTAAAAGAAATCCAAACCACCAATTAACCTCCGGCCATTTGTCATTCTCTCACTGCCTGCACCGAATTATGTCAACACATTGGTAATCCACCATATTAGAGTGTTTGGTATAAATTAAAATCAGATTATAAGTGAATTGTGATAGAAATTATTGAAATGTGTGGTTGAAAAAATGTGTGATCATGAAAAATGTAATTGATATTAATTATTTGACTTTAACTTAAATTAAAATCAGATTAAAATCAATCCCAAACATACCCTAATCTATAATAATAATAATTCACATATTAAAAACTAAATCTCTCATTAGCTTAATACCATGTGATTCCTCCCAATAAATCATTACCTTCTTTAAAGATTCGTTTGGTAGAGTTTTTGCTTTTACTAATGCATCTTATAAAAGATTTTATTCGAATAAAACACTTTGAGAAAATTATTCAAACATGATCAAAAGTAACTTATTAATCCCAATTTTTTTAGAAGTCCTGCTAAATAAATCTAAGTTGTCATTTAAATGTGTCTGTATAGATTTAACTCAAGGCGATGGTTTCTTGATCTAGTCAAAGTGTCAACCCTAATGAGGGATTGATAAAGTGGTTAAGTAACATGATTGATGTGGTTTGAGTTGATTGATCGACAAAAAATCTTTTGAATAGTCTAGACAAGTTCGAGTGATTTACCGAATACAAGTGCTTATACGTGTTTATTCAAGTAATCTATCTCGAACGTATGTTGAGTTGTATACAAATTTAAAATCATTTTTCTTAAAATTAAACGTATTGAGATGAAACACGAGATTTCAGAAAATTACTCGTAACAAAAAGCCAAATTACTAAATTTAATGGAAGAATTTGAAAAATGGGCAATGAACTTGGATAGAGAAAAGTTGATAGTGATGTATTTGAATTTGGGAGACAAAATCTTTGAATTTGTGGAAGATCAAGCATGTTTTCTTTCCTAATTTTGTTGCCTTGTCTTAAGGTAAGTTGAGAGAGAATTGATGGTAAGTAGTGCTTGATAGGTGTGAGACATGTGGATGAATGTTACTCAATGGACCCTCCAATTAACCTAATATCACGTAACTTTATAATCTTGTTCTTTGTCGAAAAAAAAAACTATAAATGAAAAATCTCGTAAATAATTATTAAGAATAGACATTAATGAACGTTGCTCTCGAAACCATCCAAAGTGGATCGAAACGTGATCGAACCTATTCGATTACAACTCAGCAAATTGAAATTTAGTTGGATCTGAGTCTTGAAATTACTAGATGTAACTAACATGATTATCGATTCTAACTAAAGAATCCAAATTCATTTACGTTTCAATATTATATTTTTATAAATGCTATCATTTAGCCTAGTGATGGCAATATTACCCTTTCCGTGAAGAATAAAAAAAATAATTAATTGAAAATGTTAAAAAAAAAAGGAGGGGGGGGGGTTGGGAGAACAGGGCAGGCCCACGCCCCGCCCCCATCTAACCCCACCCCGAACCGCCCCGCTATCATCACTAATTTAGCCCTTGTTTGAGCCCCATTTTGGAGAGAAAAAATGTATTTTAGAATAGTGATTTTAGGAGAATATGTGGTTAAAAAAGAATGAAAAAAGTTTTGAAAAAAGGAGCTCAATCAAGCCCTATATATGTTTGATGAGTGCAAGCCCCATATATGTTTGACGAGTGCTTATAAATATATAGAAATAAGTAATGGATATATGGATAGTACTTGTGAATTTTACGAATTTATATGAATTAATATAAATCTGAAATAATCGACACTTTTGTCTTCGTCTGAAACGAAGTTATAAAAGTGAAACATCAAACTGGATTTTATCGTACCAATTCAAAATTAGTTAGCTTTGGTCTAATTCACTTCACTTATGGTAGGGGTGTTAAAGGGATCGAAGAGCCACTTAGCTCACCTACAATCGGGCTCGACTCATCATTTTTTAAACTTGAATTGAAAATTACGAGCCATCAACGAACTGACTTGCACGAATGCTTCACCGATCTGCTTGCAAGTGGGGCGAGGCGAGCAACTCGCTTACAACCCTTAACTCACGGGATATAGAACCGCTTAGTTCCATATGTAGAGCTTTCATTATTGTTTAGTTCAATCGGACTCATTTTTCAATCTAATATGTCAAACGTGCGTATCATAAAAATCAGAAGAATCCCATAAAATAATGGTTGTATAATGTATGATGGTAGGAGACTTTAGCTTCTTGATATAAAGTCATGCATTTAACTTAGAAAATAAATCCCTTTTTTCTCTATTTCTTCTCCTCTTTTTCTGCTTACAGCTGTAAAGCTGTAAGAATAGTAAAAGTGGCACTCTCACCATTGATGTCCAGTAGTTGAAATTGTTGTACATAATGCATCTCTGTCAATACCTTTTCTAACCTTACTGCATTTGGCTAAAAATTATTGTGCATCTTTGGAATTGGAGTACAATTCTTTAGGTTTAATTGAAAAAAGGATTGTTGCCATGAAAGAAAGGAAAGACCATAATAATTTAATAAAATGGAAAAATAGATGAAAAATTGAAAAATTAGTCGTTTTTGTTAACTTTTATTAGACGAGTGGGACCCAATAACGACTATATTTTCAATTTTAATTGGATTTTAATTGTTACCAAGCAGGCTCTATGTATATTTTTATAATGTAAAGATTTGCTTACATTTCCTAATGGCTGTTGTATCCCTTTTATAAGATGAAGAATGGGTCGATACAGCCTCGTTCATTTCAATAAATTATGATATGCATGCGACCTGATCCACTCAAGTGCTTTTATTGACTTCTCATTAGTCTTCTCAAGAGGTATGGCAGAGAATCATTGCCCTAGCTTTCGAGCCTAGGACATTATGCCCTAAGCGTTGATTGGATTGGTATTCGACTTAGAGAACGTTCGAGCTCATTCCCCCATGAAGATATTCATTTCTTCTACATCACATGTCTTTAGCGAAAACTATTGTTTTTGACCTACTCATAACTAGAATTGGAAATTTCGTAGTTTACTTCTGATTGAGCTCAGAAGACGAGTCGAACTTAGAGCTGCACTATGATGTTCTTGAGCTCCAATATATGATTTGTTATAAACAATTTTTCTGCCCATTTCGTAAGGTATGAAGGTTTTTTTTTTTGCAATTTATTATCTTGTTAACAAGAGGGGAAAAAAAAAAAAGAACAAAAAATGAAGACAGAAATTCTTTCAGTACAATATCAATATTGGTAGTAATTTTAATTTGATTTCAGCTTCCAGTCACCTCATAAACAAACAAGCAAGAAACAATAATAAATCCAATAATTGTATTTGAAAAATCAAGATCTAAATGGGGCCCAAAATCTACTTGGGCTTCTGAAATCATCAGGTCTGTCCGTGGGCCTGAATGAACTAGAAAATGACCACACGTTAGCACACTCTCTGCGTGAGTCAAATAATTGTCCCTACGTAGTACATTTCTTCTCTGGATTATGTGCGATAAAATTGGCATCCAAAGAAATTGGTTAAATCATCGTTTAGATTGATTGTGTCTAGCTTCGAAACTTCGTCCCTCGACGCTTTGATCCCTTATTTCACTTTAGCCCAATCAAACGTTGAAAGATATGTCTTGACAAAGCTCTGTCTGACAAGAACTTGACATTGAATTAACTGGGAAAGGAGAGAGAATAGCTAAAAGAATTTATAGGCGATACTTACTGTACCCGATTGCCCTGCAAAGTCGTCTTTATGAGCGTCTAACATGTAACCAGAATTTTAGTATTGAAATTGGAGTGAGTTCAAAAGCTTTTTAAAAGTCTTCTCTTGAATTTCTTATTCTGCGTCTTTCTATAGAGAGTTCTACCCGACAACATTAGTCCCAAGTAGCTTGCTTATGATTCAATTGAACATTTTGTTTGTTCAGATTTGACCGTGTCGTAGCTCTATAATGAGGATTATGTTTCTTGTTGGATGACAACAATGTACAAAAAAATGTTTGACTCACCGCCGTGGGTCGAGTTGCAAAATTTAGGCGCTGGCCGAAAGATACTAGACACAGTGTACTGTGTACCATATAAGAGTGCTGCTCGACATTAAATATTTGAGTTTGTTTTTGTGATAGAAGGTTCATGCATTAATTATTAGAACAGAAGATGATAGAGGAATCGACATTGGTCTGCCCAAAAATAAAGACTTAGGGTGTGTTTGAGCCAGTTATTTTGAAAGAATGTATTCTGAAATAGTAAATTGATGGAGAATGTATGGTTGAAAAAAAGAAAATTTATTGATGTGATGGAAAATATTATTTTATTAAAGAATGTATAGTAAAAAATGAGTAGAAGAATGAGAATGAAAATTTTAATATTTACCAAATAGGGGGCTTAATCTTCAATGTGGGACCTTAAATTTTAGGGCCTAACATGTTACATAATTTTCGACCGATCGCCACTTGTCAATTCGGATAAAAATTATGTAAAATGTTAGGTACAAATAGATTTGTCCTAAATTTTAATTACTGGCTATGGTATCCTATAAAATTTCGAATACATATTTGTCTCCTAATTTAGGAAAAGGAATGTTAGATAAGAAAAGAAGAGAAGCTTTTAATGTGGAGTGATAATGGTAAGTCCAGAGTTATGGTCAAGTGGTCCAAATAAAGGTAAATAAAACAAAGTGGTTGCCTCGTGTAATAGAAAATATTATTTTATTGAAATGTGATTGAAAATAAGTAGAATAATGAGAATGAAAAAAGAAAAGTAGCTCAAAAATCTTCAACGTGGGACCTTAAATTTTAGGGTTATGCTACGTGTATATAACATGTTACATAATTTTTGACCGAATTGAAAAGTGACGGCCCCTTATTAGGGGTGGTATCCTATAAAATTTTGAATACATATTTGTGTCCTAATTTAGGAGAAGGAATGTTAGATAAGAAATGAAGAGAAGCTTTAAATGTGGAGTAATAATGGTAAGTCCAGTGTTATGGTCAAGTGGTCCAAATAAAGGTAAATAAAACAAAGTGGTTGCCTCTCTGCCATATGTGTACACGTAGGCTAATAACACTCTTCATTCTTATCTAGGGGTGAAAATTTATTTCTCCGTAGTCGATAATACTGTATTGCCATATCTCATAGTCGAGTCTGTATCAAGCATCTTCAAGTCAGTTCTAGACCAAAGCATCCCTTTGCAATGTAGAGAATAGAAATAAGAGGATGATATTTTGGGTGGAATTAGGCATGCGCCCATGTGAATGCAAATGGTAAACATAGGACCATATTTGTAAGGGTGGGCAATGGGATCAAGTTGCTTGTGTGCTGGAAGACGAGCTCGTGAGAGCTCGGCTCGTTCCATCACAATCCAATAGCTCGAGCCGAGCTCGGCAAGTAAAGTCCGTGGATACCCACAAGCCTGCCCTATTTTTTGTTTTTTTTTTATTAATTACATTAAATTTCTTTGATTTTCATCTTACATGTAATTTTTTCTATATTTTTCCGTCAAACTCTATTAAAAAAAATCAAATCAAAAGGCTTGCGGTTAGGGGTTCTTGAGCTAAGCTTAATTGCTAGGCCCATGGGCCGACTCAGCTCGACTCGTGCCATTCAAAAGAGGGTGATCATACGTCCCATTACACACATGAACAATCCAGAGCCCATTGCCAACAATTGTAATGGGCCCAGTCCAAGAAAGATTGAAGATGGGTAAATTTCAAGTAACAAAACCCTGACGACTGCAATCCAATAATAATAATAATAATCTTTGAAATAAGCCAAAAATAAAAGAAAAGAAGAATTCCAACATTAAACTACATATCAGAAGAATGTAATATTTTCCAATTTTATTGGATGAAACTTTTGAATTGAAGAAATTACAATGTCATTGAACTTTTATTAACTCGTACATTTTAATCCATAATGCAATTTGAAACCCTATTTCTTGCAGACAACTCCTTCGCCATCCATTCGACTGCCACATTTCATGCTCGGCAGCTCCAAATTGAATGTAGAAACTTGATCTTTTCCACCTTTAATAAACTGCGAAACGGTACAATCTGTGGCATATAGGCTTGAAACTGCGTATTCTTTGTCCCCTCCAAGAACAGGCATTGATACACCCATTTTCACTCTACTCACGTAATCACTTCTGTAAGTCTGTCCCAAAACACCATTTACGTTGCCACTCAGGGAATAGAATTTGAATCCCAGTTCAAGATGTGCAAAGCAATCCTCATTTGTAATGCCATAGTTGTGAACTAGAGATTCTTGTGCAGTAATGGGAACCACCTTAGCTGTAATCTTGACAATCCCTTCAATTTCGATTATCACACTGTTGGTGTCAGCGTCCCTTTTCATGGTTGTTTCTGGGAGAGTTTTGGATTGCCATTTCGCGCCTTCAGTTTCTGGGAGGTTGATGGTAGCCCCTTCCAAGGCGAGAGCGAAGTGGTCCTTGGCGTCGTCCCATGTGGCGGTTTTCTTTGCTCCGATGAAGAGGTTGTGGTTATCGAAGAGAATTCCAATGGATTGAACCCATGTGAAGTCCCTCTTCATCTTTTCGTTTCTTCTTCCTATGAAGTGGGCGTTAATGTGGAGGTTGGGGTCTGTTACAAGGCAGAAATCTTTATCCTTTTTGCCATGGAAGTAGAAAGTGATGCCATCACCGCCAATGAAACGAGGATCTTGACAAACAGCTCCTGGATAATCACATTCTGCATTTCCAATAACAAAATCTCCCTCATAATAAGATTATGTCCATAAATAACACAGAGTGCTACCCAAAGTCAAGAAATGAATGTGAAAATAGGGTTTGAATCTACTTACTGCAGACGGGCTTGCAAGAGTTACAATCAACTTCGCACGTGGTAGGGCAGGAGCTAGGGCATACATGCTCCACTCCATAACATTGAGGGAAGTCTTTATTCTTGCATCTTTTTCTCCTTAGAGCGTTAACATCGGTTGAAGGTGGACGAGGAGAATATGATGGAGGTGTTGGGGAAGGAGAAACGGGTGGAGACGAGGGAGGAATTGGGGTAGGAGGGGATGGCGTTTGTGCTGGTGGGGAAGGTGTAGGAGTGGGAGTGGGAGGTGATGTGTTTGGTGTTGGTGGGGGACGTGTTGGAGTGGGAGGTGATGGTGTTTGTGTTGGTGGGAAAGGTGCTGGAGTGGGAGGTGATGGTGTTTGTGTTGGTGGAGAAGGTGTTGGTGTGGGAGGTGATGGGTTTGGTGTTGGAGTTGCAGGTGATGGTGATGGTGGAGGGGATTTTCCATCATTCTTTCCACCACTCTTGCCGTCTCCCTTTCCATTATTGTCGCCCTTGCCGTCGTCCTTTCCATTACCGTCACCCTTTCCATCACCATTACCATCAGGTGGTGGAGGGGTGGAGCCACCAGAGCAAATAGGTTTGCAAGAAACACATTCAACGGTGCAAGAATCAGGGCAAAACTTGGGACACACATGCTCCAAATTATAACAATGCTTGTATTTTTTGATTAAACACCTTGCATGGCTTGGATTGTTAGCTATTCCTGGTGGAGTGTCCGCTTCTATTGCTATTATTAGCACCAACATAATCCACACCACATTGAGCTTCAATGAATTAGCCATTCAAACCCTCAATTAAAGAAAATAATATATTGTATGTTTTTTCTTGGGATTTTTGAGTGGCTTTGGCAAGTCCCAACATTTATAGGAGGAAAGAGTTGAGAATGTGAACAAATTCCCAGATTAATTAATCAATAATTAAAAGTGGAGTTTATTGCTTAATTAGTCAAATTAATCAAATCAAACTTCATTCTTTGCATCTCCCTTTACTTTTGTTTCTTTTAACTTCAATGTGGCATCGCTTTGCCACAAAGTTGAAAAATAGCACTTTCCAGCACATCTATTTCGAATGCATGTCAAGACGTAAATCAGTTTAAGGGCCTATTTGGTAACAATTAAAATTCAATTAAAATTGAAAATATGGTCGTTATTGGTCTCACCCTAATAAAAGTCAACAATAGCGGCTAGTTTTTCAATTTTAATCACATTTTAATTTCTACCAAACATGCTCTAAATAAAGGAGTGATTTAATAAAAAAAAATCGCTTTATTAATCCTTAAATCAGTTTAAATTATGATGAGTGACTTAAATTAATTCCTACAAAGAATTAATGAGATAGAAGAAAACACATTGACCCGCGAAAATAGTGAAAGAAAGGGTACTTTTCTTCTTGTATTGGTCATCATGTGTTGAGTCATTAAGCAGCAAAACCAACTTTACAGCCATGAAACTGGATTAATATTATCCTTCCCTCGCTGCAGAATGTAACTCAAAAGAAAAACCGCACTTGAAAAAAAGAAGTTAAAATCTCGCAATTCATTTAAACAACGAGACGAGAAAAAAAAAAAATTACTGATTTTATAGTCGAAGCAGGATCACTACATTGTTTAAATTAAAAATCTTTAATTATCGTACTCATCTTCAACCATACATTCATACAATAAAATATTTTAACTTTAATTATTGGATAAATATTTTATATATTTTTTAACACGATAAAATATTTTAACACAATACAATTAAAGTTGAAAAATAGCACTTTCCAGCAAATCGCTCATTTTTATTTTATTATTTTTCCATATCTCAAAAACTCCAAAAATAGCTAGGAAAAAGTATGTGAATGATCTTTCCCAACTGCAAGGCAAAAATCGCAAATATTTGCACTATGCATTAGTTTAATTTGTTTCAGCTATAGCGGTAATTGAACTTTTAGCATAATATGAATTAGATTATTAAACTTTAATTTGTTTCAGCTAAGTCATTCAACTTCAATTTAGTTTCAACTGAATCACTAGAATTTAATTTAGTTTCAAATTTCATCATTTTATCACATGTCATCAATTAAATTGACGAAAATCTCTTAATTGATAGCCCCAAAACAACAGATTTTTCACATAATCACTACATGTCATGATAAATCACCACTATATGATGTTATATTAGAGTTTAAAAAATAAACGCATTTTGATTTTTTAATGTAAATGTATTGTCGTAATGAAGCAATTTCCTCCGGCTTGAGAGATGATAGGTAACGAAAGTGACGAGATGATAGGTAACGAAAGTGACGAATTAAATTTTTTTTTTGAAACTAAACCGAAGTTGATTGACCCAATTGAGATTCGATGAGAGTAACGACTGACAATAAAAAGACTTACAAGTGTAAAGTATTCAAATAACAAATTGACATTTGCAAATGTGTGTTCGTTCTGTAGAACTACACCATTAGGATAGGTAGCATTATTGCCATTTTTAATTTATCATATTCATGAACGACATCATTTCTACCATAAACATCAATGGCTAGTTATGTAATGAGTTATATTAAATAAGAAAAAGAAAATTGGTCGCCAGTAAAAGTTGAAAAGGGTAATCCATCTCGACATTTTGAATGCTAACTCCTAAAGCAATCACGGTAAATTCACTTCGGGAATCAGTACAATAAGACCCCAGTTTCGCATCCTGGATTCCATTCATGATCGTTCATGTTCACAGACACATTGCCCATTGATTATATAGCAACACAAACTTAATGAATTATACATTTACGAGTTACATTAAACACGCAGAGAGTGGATCACTGCATGAGGATGCATCTTGAGGGTGATCCGTCGGCCCCAGGGATCCTTAAAGGCGCGCAATGAAGCATGTATTCTCCTGGACTAACATGATTAAGTACCAAGCCCTCCACAGGAATCAAATCCTAAAGCAATTAAACGAATTCAGTCCATATACTTTATGAAGGGAATAGAAAGATGCTTCACAAATTTAATATTGAAATCGCATTAATCTGTAAAATCAACTATTCAAGAGATCGATACACTGCCTATGCATCATTTCTGGAAATGGAACAAGGGAATGATTCACAAATTTGAGCTACACATGCCAGCAGAGTAGTGAGAGTAGTTTGATTAACTGAAACTGCGAAGGTTTAAATTCTGCAGCATCAGTTTCTTTTTGTGTTCCTTTTTCCCTTTTTACAAGAGGACGAGCGAAGATATGGGAATATTCCATAAAATCGAAATATTCAAGAAGGTATAAATCTTACCCCTGTTTTCATCAAATTCTGATGAACCTGCTTCCCATCTCCATCTACAGAAACAGACAGATAATCCACTCCTACAATTAAGAACAAACACATACAGCAATATAAACGATTTCATATAAATTAGCGAGGTGTGCCCCAAGCTTCCAAACTTGTGCCTTGCCACCCAATACAGAAGTAGAGAAAATAGTATTTATCTTACCAACAAGTTTGATATCAGTATTTTCCACCAACCACTCTGCCCCATCCGGTTTGAGTCCAACAAAGTCATAGGCGAAAGCTATTTGAAGCATCAGACACCTGAAATGAAACCAACTTACATCAAACGACATGTGCTCTGAAAGAGCAAACCTCAGTATGTTTTGGCAATTCGGATGAGGATTCATGTTGAAATAGGTCCGCACATCTTGTTAGTCAACCACAAAAAGAGACACCTGCCATTGGCTTCTTCCATTTCGTGCATGTTGACAACTCCAACCACAAAAAGATACAAGTTACAATGAAAAAATGTGTATGTAACATAATACATACGCACATGTTCTTCTTTTTCTCCTAGATATAGCTGATTAAGAATTGACGAGTGAAAAGTAACACGAAAATACTATCTTTTTCTATCACTGTCTGCAATATCCAATAGTTAATCGATGACCAGTGAAATAAAACTTACATAATGATATATCAGTTTTTGAGAAAGACACGGATCATCTCAAATTGACATTTGATCAAATTATTCAATCTGAGAACCAGACTTGTCAATAAGGATAAAATAAACATGCAGACACCATAATTCAGTTCAG
This sequence comes from Fraxinus floribunda, assembly GCA_903798395.1. Taxonomy (NCBI): domain Eukaryota; kingdom Viridiplantae; phylum Streptophyta; class Magnoliopsida; order Lamiales; family Oleaceae; genus Fraxinus; species Fraxinus floribunda. The sequence goes on along the minus strand of CAIGRS010234702.1, from coordinate 1,806 downwards.
TCAGACTATAGAAGTTGCGGTGGTCACCATATGCAAAGGGCTTTGAACAGCCTAAGCCATAATTCCTCACCTCAACACCAAATGTCAATGAAAAATGCATTCTAACCAGATGTTAGATTAGTCAAATGCTAAATTTAAGCATGAAGATTTATTTTTACCTGTGAGTGTTCTCGGTCCTGAAAAGCACGCGTTTGACTCCTTTAGGAATGTTCATGGACTTCAGAACTTCAGCTGAAATAAGCAAGAAGCATGAATAGGTTCCTCTAAGAATAGAGTGCATAATGCTCTGAGAAAAATTAAGAAAGTTATAAAACTGCTTCTTTGAGTTACAAGTCCAATATCCGAATGCATCAGCATATTCACACGACATGGTTGCATTTGATACAAATGTTACCGTTTTAATTTGATTATATATAGACATAAAAATTTGTCATGGTAGTAGCTTCAGGGATATATAAATATTTTGTGCACAAAACCTTCCAGTGAAAATGTTGCTTCTGGAATCCAGCATCAGAATTTAGCTGATTGATGCAAGGAGATTCAACGGTGATTAGGAAGAATCATTTCAACCAATTAAATTCATGAATTCTTCTCTTCAAGTTTGCTAACTTTTGAATTCTTCTCGTGTGAATAATAACGAGTAATAGTTTGTGTACTTGAAATTAAAACTTGATTTGACTGGATAGTAGAAGTTTCCTATAAATGAATTAAATATTGGACTCCCCAATTAGGAAATCTTTAAAAAAATAATTCTATTATTAAATTCATAACAATTGAAATTTCAAGAAAAAATGAAGAAATCAGAGATCCTAATTAATATTTATAGATTGCCAATATACCAGTTAAGTTCTCGTTCCTGGGAGCATCCATCACCAAAGCCAGACCTGTTTATACACATTAAAGTATTATCAACAATGTCAGTAAGTAATAAGGTATATTTTGATCTTTCACTTTGATAAATTGATCGAATTCTCCAGTAAAGAAAGGATACCGTTGAGAGTTTCGAGATTAAGTGAGTTGGCATCGTAGGTCGACATGTTCGCAAATACATGAGAGGGGGCATCGGAGTGGGTCCCCATGTGAGTGGAGAATCTGTACACCAATTCGCCATTGGTGTCGATGAATCGCAACTTCTCTTCCGCCATGCCATCGTTTCTGTCCCAAATTGTCAGGCCAGCGGCGATCTTGCTGGTGATGTCGTAGATTTTGGTGTAGCCGTATGTTTCACCTTGGGCGAGGTTAATGACCTCTCCCGCTACTGAAGCGGCGGGGGTGAGGAGGAGGAGTGCGACGCACGGCGCCACCCACCACAACAGCCGCATCGAGGTGGAGCTCTTCCTCATCGTTTCTCGATTGGTTCTAAGATAACGAGGAGTGGAAAGGGGAATGGAGACATGAGTGGTTATAAAAGGGGAAAGCTGGTTATCCGAGAATTATGGAGGACTTCCTTTGAAATCTGGTATTGATCGGAGGTCCTGAGCAAATGCGATTCCGGCGGAGTGGGAGAGGGATGCAAAGATGACACGTGGCGCGCTGCTTTCTTTTTGGATCAGCTAAACTTGGGCTAGCCCAAATTAGTTGGACAAAAAGCCCATTAGTATTTGGACGTGGAAGCTCATATTGGACCCATCTGATTCAATTTTGTGGAAATTACATGGAACCCTACTTTTCAATACCCAAGTTCAAAAATCAGATTTTAAGTTTTAATGTTCAAAAATCAGATATTTTTTATATAGATACAAATTTTTTATATTTAATTAAAAATATTATAAAACTTAAATTATATACCATTTCAAACCCTAATTT
>CAIGRS010234690.1:0-11036 GCA_903798395.1 Fraxinus floribunda | reverse complement strand
CCAACTGATAAAAAATCAAAGGAAATCCTGGTTCAAAAAATCAGCTCTAGTCACAGTTTTACCTCCAATTCCGCCACTGTCGCTGCCACCTCAACCAAACCCACCCCAACGCTGTTTGCCTCTTCATTACAACAACACTGCGCACGGCGTTGGAGTCTGACGGAGTGGGTGGATCTGCTTCGCCTCTTCTACTCTTTATTGCCGTGATTTGCAGTAGCCATCTGTTCAAACCATGGCAAATAACCTCTCCAAACCCACTGCCGCCCGCCACCTCCACTGCACCAAACACCATCACCACCACCACAAAAAAACCGACCAAAACACACTGTCGCAGCCACCTCTACCTCTACCTCCACCTCCACCGCACCACCACACAAACACCATCACCACAACCACATAAAAAACCATCCAAACCTATCCCCATCCGCCACTGCTACTACTACAAAATCGCCACAAATTGCAACTGCCTGATTTTACTTGATTCAAATCAAAACGAATTGGTGCATTATTGGTTGATGTTAGGACATGATATTGTCGCCTGGATGAGGGCTATCGACTGTTGGTGGTAAGCGACCGTGGGCGTTGTCGAAGGTGGATTTTTCAGTAGAAAAGGGGTTGCGAAATTTGTGTTTTGGGGCTGGATTTTCTGCTGCTTCCTTTGATTTGTGGCTGGTGGTTGGTTGGGGATTGTAGAGGGGAATGAGGCGAGGCTCGTGGTGGTTGGATCCGATGGTTTTGGTTGCTGGAAATTCGTGATTTGTGGCTCCAATTGGCGGTTGAGCTTTAGTGCCGAAAATAGAAATATTTGAATCAGGGGCAAAATTTGATAAATTGAAATTAGCTGAAATTTACACTCGAGGTCCNGCCAGAGGAATTTTGAGAAATTGAAATTAGATGAGATTTACACTTGAGGTCCTTAAGGATTCAATTCATGTGTTTTGGTCCATCAGTGACCGTTAGTGAAAGTTTAGGTAAGTTCAGTGTCCGTCTCTGCAATTTTTGAACTTCAGTAACCGTTTTGAAATTTCGATGTAAGTTCAATGACCATTTGTGAAATTAACCCATTTACCTCCATTATTCTTAGAGGGTGTTTGAGCCTCATTCTTTTTTAAAAATGTATTTTAAAATAACATATTGATGGAGAATGTGTGGTTTAAAAAAATAAAAAGTTTTTGGTTGACGTTTAATATTATTAATGAAGATTGTGTGGCCGGAAAGAAGAGAGAAAAAAAATATATTTTGAAAAAAATAGGAATTAAACAAGGCCTCGAGGCGAAGACAAAAAATTATACTTTTGTTTGGGCTCCATTAAAATATAATTTTGGAAAAAAATGTATTTTGAAATAATAAACTTTTTTTTTGAGAATGTGTAGTTAAAAAATAAGAAAAAAAATTTCAATTTATGTGTAACATTATTTTATGAGAGAATGTATGATTGAAAATGAATTTTGAAAAAAATGAAATTTTGAGAAAATAGGGGCAAAACATAGACTTATAAATTTCCTCGCCGATTGCTACATCTTGAAAAAAATAGCAACCTCTAGTTGTTCTAGGCCCTTTTCTCTCTTTTTTTTTTTTGATACCCAAGTGTCCCCAGAGGTTTACGCCTTGGCCCTTCAAGACGCAGACTAGGTAAACCGCGGGATGTGCCCCAAACTGGCCAGGGTCCAGAGCCCCCCCCACTGATCTACCAAAGTGTCGAGCGAGTCAACACATGTTGCACCTTGCCTTCCAGGATAAATCCTGCATTCCAGGAGAGAGTTTGCCTTTCAAGAGCCCCACGAATCGAACCCGCGACCTCTAAACTGTCAACAACTTAAGAGCACCGTCCTTTTCTAGGCCATTTTCTCTTATTGCCATCAACGTTTGAAGGAGAAGAAAAACAATGAGAAACCCTCATGTTTGCCTATACCATATCCAACACAAGACCATGTGATACCCTTTATGGAACAATAAAAATTGGTAAAATATATGGTTAAAAAAATGATAAAAGTTGTGATTCCCATGAGATATGTGTTTAAATTAATTGTTGACTTTGACTTAAATGTTTATTTTAAAAAATGGGCTTATTCTCTTATATCGTAATAATTTTCTTGACGTTTGAAGATGTGCAATATGTAAGTTGAGATCTATTGCCCAACCAATTAATTATTGAAATGTCATTTTAAATTATCATGTCATTAATTTCGTGGGTTAGTGGTGGAGTTAATGATGGTAAATTTGAGATGACATGTTAATTTAAAAATGATGTGTCAATAATTAATTAAGTCGATATTAAATTGGGCATCACTTCTCAACTCATTATGTGTTGGCAACTTTAAACATGTTTCATGGGGCTATATAGGCTTTCATTGTTCACCCAAATCAAGTACAATAAAAGAACAATTTTCAATCTTATGCTTATTTCTTGTAAATATAGTAAAAAATGTTATAAACTAGAGAGAGGAAGATAACAAAAGAGAGAAATCAATAAACTTGTGTGTTTTATTAAGAACCAAATCCACATATTTATAGAGAAGAATTAAAAGTACAAAGGTAATAAAAACTAGGGTTACAGGAATATAATTGTCTTTCACTAATAATTATATTATTTACAACATTCCTCCTTGAATAACATATTATAAAATATCTGTATCGTCTAAACCTTGTCAAGAAAGTTCCAATGAGACAAAACTTGATCGAAAAAAAAAAGACTAAAAATGCTTCCCCTGTTTTCAATTCTTGTATCAACTCAACATTTTCTTGTATGTCAATATCTTCAATATTACAATTTCTGTTGAAGTATGTCTCATGTTTTCTTGTATAGTTTTCAAATAACACCGTCTTCATACGAGATATTTACGAACCTTTGATGACTGTAGTAACATATTGATTCGAAAAAAGCTCTTGTTGATATCTTCGAAAGTCTCATAAATATAAAAGTATTGTTTTGAGGGTATATGTCTTGCATGTTATGAACATTATTACGCAAAGCATATGCCTTTTTAAAATCTTATTAGGAAAAATTATGTGGAAAAAATTCTAATAAAGGAAAAAGAATACGTTTATTCTTTTAAGTACATTACAAAAATTGTCTCATTAAAAATATTGCCAATAAAACTTAATGGGACAAAATATCATTGTCAAGAGAAAAAGAGTATAATGCGTATTTACTCTCCTTATAATAATAATATTACTTAAATTATATGTTTCAGACCTGTTAAATCTTTTAAGGTAACATTAATAGCCATGCGGATGAGAAGGCTATTATCAAACTCATTACATGTATATTTATGATTGGATACACCACATGATAATTTATCTATTTATACAAGTCTTTGCGAATATCATTGTGCTAAGAGTCGTATATTACATATTACAATTTTTTTTTCATTTCGTATAAATATACATCTTTAGGTGTTCGGACGGTAGATCTATAGATTTCAGGTTACTCTAGTAAATTCAATTTGCTAGGATTGCTCCATTTATTTTGGCTAAGCATTGCTTCGATCGATATGTTTTGATGAATTTATTTCGATTTCTTGTTAATCATAAAATGATGCAGTACATCATGAGCAAACGTATTGTAAACAACTTTTTTTTTCGATTATATTTTTTTCTCATAATGTCATAACTAATTGAGATATATCAAAATAAACCATTTTATTTTTCGATCCGAACCAAACCATAATTTACGGGTTGGTTCAATTTTTAATCCGCGGTTTACCTATCGACGTTATAATAATATGTTTAAAATAAGTTAAGATATAAGTTTAAACAAGAACTAATAATTTTAAATATTAAATTACATTCATATTTCCCACAAAATTCGTAAATAAATTATTTTCAAAGTTGGTTGCTAAAAGATGTTAATAGAACGAATATATATTTCTTCCTTTTTATTTACCTTTTCTTGTTTGTCTTTCATATTGTCATAAAGTGGTTAGTAAAGATAGAGTCACATTCTGCTATAATAGTTTGGTTAAAACTCCTTTCATCCTACTAGTGAGATGAAAAATAAGGAGTGAACATCATATGTTTAAATGTACAAAGAGTGATAGAGTTCAAATTTATTGGAAATTGACAAATCTTATTCTCTAACGACTTCACGAAAGTAGAATGTAGTAGTATTAGTTAGGAAACTTTAACATTTTCACACAATCAATACGTTATATCCTTCGTTCTTTCTAAACGACAAACAATTCATTAATCATCTAGGCACACAAATAGTCATTTTTTTTTAATCCAAATCACAAATCACAAGTGTATAATAAGTTAAAAAACAACAAATAAAAGAAAGAATAATGAAAAATGACTTGAATAAGAATACAAAACAGAAGGGAGCAATTATGATTCGGGTAGAAATTAGTAGACTAACAAGCAAAAGGCGACCAACGATTTGCAATTGGGAATCACATATTGTTTAGCAGTGGCAGAAAATCGTCAAATGTTTGAGAAATGAGAGTTTAGGTAGCTTCTAAAGTTGTGGGCGTGATTTGCTATCGTAATTTTGTTGTATTATGATTTAGATTGTTGAAAATAAATATTTTTTTTCATATGATTTGGGATTANAAATGAGAGTTTGGGTAGCTTTTAAAGTTGTGGACGTGATTTGTTGTCATAGTTTTGATATATGATAATTTGGATTGTTGAAAATAAATGATTTTTTTTATATAATTTGAGATTAATTTTAGTTTAGATTAGATATCGGGCCACGACGTGTGTTGTGGACTTATAAAACTATCGATCAATAATGATGAACTTAATTTACTTTATATGATTATTTTCATGGGTTGGCTGTAATTTGTATTGCTAAATTGATATTTTTTTTTTATAAAAAGTGAAAACTTTAAAATTTGTAAGTTAATAAAATTAATTTTTTAATTAAAAAAATAAAAGAATGGTTCGGTTCGATTTTATGCAGTTTTTGAAAATTGAAACCTAAATCAAATCATTTTCAAATGGTTTGGTTCGGTTTGAAGGAAAAAAAAATCGCGGGTCCACGTGAGCCCAAACCAATGGTTTTAAACTAACGATTTCGGTTCGATTTGCGATTTCACGATTATTTGTGCAGCCCTATGATCATCTTTACTAATTACTTCATTTTTGTTCAAAGACTTTTATATTTGAATTAAATATCACTCTTCAGGCGTATCATATATTTATTAAATATAATATTAACTAATTGTACTATAGGATGTTAATTCGAGTTGGAGCATTTAAAGCTGACGTGTGAGAGTTTGTTGATCTCTTTGGTCAGTAAATACATCTAAATGAATTATCTTGCGAACTTCTAATTCAAATTATCTTTTGCTTTAGATAATGATGTACTGCACATTATTTCCAACTTCTTAATTCTTTCCCCAAATATTGAGATAATTGTCCAATCAAATGACAATCAACACATTGCGTTATAAAATATCACCTGTTTAGAATAGGGGTTCAAACTACACATTTATTTTCAGCAATCTTTACTTTTCATCTCAGTGTAATGTGGTGGATTAATTGTACACATATATTGCACTATCAAACAATTAGATGAAGAAATCAAACTTTATTTATAAGCCAATTATAATAGGGAGAACTTGATGTTGACAGGAGGCATATAATAGCATTCCCTAAATAGAAATGGGAAGTACTTTGTTCTCAATTACATTAATTGGAGACATTTAACAAACAATAATTTTAAATCATTTATTGTCATTAAAACCAATACATTTCAAAAGTCTGGGATATAGACTCACTACCATTGATAAGACACTCTGAAATTATGCTCATAATTTAAATTTGAGAATAATTTCTTAAACTTCATATGCAAAAACTATGCAATCATCTAGTAGGTGTATCAAACATATTAGATACAAATAATATCTAGATGGTCAACGTGGAGGATGATAGACTCCATTTATTATCCTAATTAATTTTCAGAAATATAGAGAATTCAATCCATATTTTAGCTAGTGGCGATCAATGTCCATTTTTAAGAATAGACATCATACAAAAATTTTTTGGATTGGAGAATCTTCTAGTTTTTTGTTAAATGTGCACTTGAATTTTTAATTTCGCATTATTATTGATTCAACAATGGTCCACCTGATGATGCTAAACAATAATACATTCAATAATTGAACTCCTGATTCAATATAATGATTGCCATTTGAATAACTATTAAATCAAACAAAAGATAGTAATTATTTAAAATATGATTAAAGGTATATTTGATGGATATTATTGAGAAAAAAATGTATTTTAAATAGTGATATGATGAGAAATATGTGGTTAAAAAGTAAGGAAAAATTATTTATGTGATGAAAAATATTATTTTATTGAAAAATGTGTGGTTAAAAATGAGTTTTGAAATAATATATTTTAAAAGAATGTGTTTCAAACAGGGGCTAACTATGATGTAATCATATAAAAATCAATGTCAACATGCTATGAATTGTATGTTTTCCTTAAGGTATAAACACAAATTTATAAATTACACATATGATATGTTTTTTCGAAACATGTGATTCAAGAGTAATATTATTCTAGAATATTGAAATTATAGTTCATGCTCTTTAGGTGCAAGTAATAATCTTCTGGGACATTAATTATAACGTTGTGTTATTTCATAGGCAACAATAAACCACTATTTAGAAATATTAACTCTTCAGGAGCCGTGTATTATTTGAATAGATGTTTATATTTTACTATTACTTTTTCAAGAGCAATAGATCAATATCATTGAAAATTATAATTTATGCTCTTTAGGAGCGAGTAATATTCTTGTGGAATATTAATTCTAATGTTGTGCTATTTCAAGATCATTATAAAAAAAACTTTTTGACTAGTGCAATGATTATATATATAAAAACACTTTCTTTTACAGTAATGAATGTTTACAAGTTTCATATGGTGAGGAGTTAATTGGGAACACTGAATAGCAAATAGTGAATTGGGTTGCGACAACAGCGAATAGCATTCATTAAGAGTTTTGCTCCAAGTACATGGAGCAAAATCATATGGGCCTGACAGGTCACTCACACGGCAAGCTCCATATGTTTTAAAAAAAATGAAAAAAAATACACCTCCCCAGGGTCCATGTACAATGAGTTGCGTGGCAGTGAGCCACAACCCTCCCCTGCGGTGCTACACCTGTACGTGTAGCATCACTTATTCATTAATCATGAAAAGAAATTTCACATGGTCCAATACGCAATGTAGATCACGTGTATTGGTAATGATTTTGTAAAATTCGGCAATAGAAAAGTTAAGAAAAAGAAAAAGAATACTAATACTACCACAAACCAGCAGAGTAAAACATGAGACGCTTTTTGAGTAAAATTACTATGCAAACCCCCCAAGAAACTTGTAAAAACCCTTAGATCCTGTTCGAGAGCCATTAATTTTTTGTAATGTATTATAAAATAGTAGATTGATGGAGAATGTATGGTTAAAAAATAAGAAAACTTTATTGATTTGTGTGTAAAATATTTTATTGTGTGAATGTGTGGTGGAGAATGATATTGTAGTAAACAATTTAACATTTTAAAAGATGACAAACAGGGGCATACCATTATGTGTATCTAGTTCTTTCAGTATGTTGTGTTATGAAGATAAATTAGAATTGGAATTTCTTTTGGAGCACAGATGAAGTAATATTGCCTTTTTCTTTTCCTCCTAAAGAATACTAGACTTTAAATTATTTAAAAAAAATAAAGCTATCACACCTATAATGTGTTATAAACTAGAGAGAAAAAGAGAACAAAAGAGAGAAGTCAATATATTTGTGTGGTTTATTAAGAATCAAAGTCCCATATTTATAAGGAAAAATTATGGTGTAACGATCATAATAAAAGCTAGGGTAGCAAGGATATAATTGTCATTCACTAATAATTATATTATTTACAACAAAAAATAATTAATTTGCCTCCATTATTTTTAAGGCGAAGACCAGAAGCACACTTCCTCCTCAACATAGACATCTTGAAAAAATAGCAACCACTAGTTGTTCTGTACATTATCTCTGACTGCCATCAACATTTGAAGGAGAAAAAAAAAAGAGAAAACAATGAGAAACCCTCATGTTTTGCTTGTACCATATCCAGCACAAGGCCATGTGATACCCCTTATGGAACTCGCACTCAATTTAGTAAAACATGGTTACAAGGTCACAATCGTCAACACAGAGTTCATTCATGATCGAGTTATCAAAGCATTGCCGGAGACAGAAAATGTACGAGAACTCGTACAAATGGTTTCTTTACCTGACGGGTTAGATTCTTCCAGTGACAGAAGTGATAATGGAAAGTTGTGGGAATCTATTTTAGACGTCATGCCAGGTGAACTGAAGGCTCTTATTGAGCGGATTAATGGATTGGAAAGTGAGAAAATCAGCTGTTTAATTGCCGATGCCATCATGGGATGGGCTCTGGAGGTTGCGGCGAAAATGGGAATCAAGAAAGCAGTTTTTTGGCCTTCCGCCGCAGCGTTACTGGCACTGCTCTTCAATATTCCGAGCATCATTGATGATGGGATCATAGACAGCGATGGTTGGTACAGTTCAAAACATACATATAACATATTGACACTGATGAAGGACTATCATGTGTCTTGTGGGTTTACTCGTGGTTTGAGATGAGAGATACATAACAATTTTTTCATATAGAAGTTAAAAACTCTTAACTTTTACTGATCTTGTTCTTTATTCGATTTTAAAGTTTTCCACATATCGTCTGTTCTGATATTTCTCAAAGACATCCTCAAAGTGAATCAGTTATATAGGCCCAATCCTTGATATCGGAAAGCTTTTTTATTTATTTTTTCTTGTTCTTTTCACCGTAGAGTTCACACGATTTCCTTCTCATATTCTTGTGCTAATACTATGCTGAACGTTTTAACAGGACAACCCTTGAAAAATCAGATAATTCAACTTTCGCCAATGATGCCTGTCATGAGAACAAAGGATTTCTATTGGACCTGTGTAAGTGATGAACTGACACAAAAACTCTTCTTCAAATTCCTGGTAAAAAGTGTAAAGCCAACAAAATCAGCGGACAGGGTGATCTGCAACTCATCAAATTGGTTGGAATCCGGAACATTTGCCTCATATCCAGATATTTTACCCATAGGCCCTCTTCTGGCTAGCAACCGGCTCGGAATATCAACAGGCCACTTCTGGCAAGAAGACTCAGGTTGGTTTAAATACCTTATCAAAAAGTAGGACAAAGTTTTTGGTTGAATTGTCTTTTTAAATCTAATTCTTGAAATATACTGTGTTTATTATTTCATGAAAGGTGCAACACATGATTATTGTAATGAGATACTTGAATTTATTTGAATAAAGTGTTGGACAGGTTGCCTGGCATGGCTAGATCAACAACCACAAAACTCTGTCATTTATGTAGCATTCGGAAGTTTCACAGTATTTGACCACAATCAGTTCCAAGAACTGGCTCTTGGCCTTGAACTCATCAATAGACCATTCTTGTGGGTAGTGCGGCAAAACATAACCGAAGATGTCCACAATGCGTACCCTACAGGTTTCGTTAAACCGCCTAAATTAAAATATTAAGTTTTTAGAGAACTTAATACTTTTATTGATCACTTCTATCAAGTGCATGCGGAATTCAATTTCAAACAGGACATGTGCACATTTTTCATAATTAAGCGGCAATGAGACTTGATCTCTGCACCGTCACTATCATGTTGAACAACCTTTTCTTCTATTTGCAACAGGCTTCGAAGAAAGAGTGAATGGTTGGGGGCATGTGGTTAGTTGGGCGCCACAACAAAAGGTCCTATCTCATCCTTCTGTTGCTTGTTTCATTAGCCATTGTGGTTGGAATTCTACCATTGAAGGCATAAGCAATGGAATCCCTTTTCTGTGTTGGCCCTATTTCACAGATCAAATATTCAATACGACCTACATTTGTGATTATTTGAAGATTGGATTGGAATTGAATAAAGATGACAATGGAATCATCAGACGAGAAGAAATTAAGGATAAGTTGGAACGAGTCTTGGGTGAAGAAGGATTCAAAGAAAGGGTGTTGGATCTTCAAGCCAAGATTCTGAATAGTGTTAGAGAAGGAGGGAGTTCTGACCAAAATCTTCATGATTTCTTAGCATGGATTAAAGAATAAAAGAAATTGTTCTTTCTGTAAGGTTCTTGATTGTATTTTATTCAGAAAATTAAGGAGACAACATATGCATAAAAAGCAATGTCTAAATATTTTGAATGTTCTCCCGAATTTTTCAAAGTTGCTATTATTAGGTAAATTTATCTTTTTTAACTTTGAAGTACTCTTCTGTCCAAAGGATTTTTGCTACAGGTCAAATTACAAATTTAACTCTATTATAAATAATTTAACATGTTTCCACTCAAGACGCGTTCAAGTCGTTGCACCTATGGAGCGAACCATACACGCACAAGACATTTATGTTTCTATTTACAGTTTTGATAAAAGTTATAGTTCCTTCCTATGAAATAGGGCTTATTCTATTCCATCATAATAATTTTCTTGATGTTTGAAAATGTGTACTATATACTATGTTGGCAATTTCAACGTGTTTCATAAGATTAAATAGGTTTTTATGGTCCCCCTACACAAGATACCAATAATAGAACATTTTTCAATCTTTTACTTATTCCTTGTAAATATAGTCAAAAATATTTAATTCACCTCCATTATTTTTACGGTGAACACAAAAAGAACACTTATAAATAGGATCTACTTATTATTTTTAGCTAAACAAAATAGGGCTTATTATTATGAAGACATTTTTTTATTTTTAGCTAAACAAAATAGGGCTTGTTCTATTCCATCATAATAATTTTCTTGATGTTTGAAGATGTGTACTATGTTGGCAATTTAAACATGTTTCTTAAGATTAAGAGCCCGTTTGGTAGAAATTAAAATCAAATTAAAATTGAAAAATTAGCTATTATTGTTGACTTTTATTAGACGAGTGGGACCCAATAACGGTCATATTTTCAATTTTAATTTGATTTTGAGCTGTACCAAACAAGCTCTAAATTTACTTTTCAAATTAGATGCTTATTTTAGGAA